>VIAB01001382.1:122229-140890 GCA_009801035.1 Oophaga pumilio
ATGAGAAGGTGTGTCCAAACTTTTAGTCTGTACTGTATGTCCAATTTAATCACAAGTGGGAGAGAGCCCACATGCTGGATATCTCTTGTCCGCAAGGTTTAAGTAAAATTGCTAATTTAATTTTATATTATTGAATATTCAATGCTTTGTGAATATAGGAATAGCGCGGCAGTGCCCGTCCTTTTATAACTTTTGATGAGGTAATGCAGCCAGTTAATCAAAGTAATGTCACAACCAAGAGAGCTACGGCATTACAGTGACTCGTAGGCAATGCCCGCATGCTTATTGGCTATGTAAGAGGAGCTAAAACATGCTGAGAGGGGATTAGAGTTTCAAATTTGAGCACAGGCTAATGCTCGACGAGTCCCAGATATTCAAGTTAAATCCAAGTATCACCAAGCACCTTCGCTTATCCCTACTAATAGCAAACTCTTTAGTACAAGCGTATTCTAATGCTTATAACAAAGACTTTTTTAAACAACAGACAGTTTGTTCATTTGGTATAATTTTAAAAATTATTTAGACCAAGTCAGCATGTAATTCTAAATAGAACAAGCATAAAGAAAAGAATCAGTCTAATTTAAAAATAAAAAAATAGTTATTAATTCAAAAGGCATCTCACATCTGCACTGTGTGAGCAAGGCATGAAAGTGTTATATATTTCATTCTACTTCTTTATATTACACATTATAATGGTTTTATAGGAAACTACACATTTCCAGTGCAAAAAGTATTGCAGAACAGTTATGATAGGTTGTACATTGTTGCTTGGTCGCTAGTTACAAAATTTGAAGATAATGTCTATACTGGCATAATGAGCTTATAGAGGTAGTTCACAGTGACAATTAACAAATGTACTTTTCAGATCTGGAGGACTGTAGATACTCTTATGACTTCCTATAAGCACTTCCATTGCCTTTTGAAGCTGACCGTATAGGTGCCCTGTGGTGAGACCTTTCTCCCATCATTATAAGTATGTCAGAAAAATATTCACTTAGATCATTTTTTCAATGTACTTTACAGTATCCAGTATCATTCTTCCATTTAAACAGTATATAATTCTTATTCACTTGTAAAAGGCCATGTTTTGTGTTTTAAGATTTTAACAATCACTGGGAATTTAATTGTAATTATTTTACAGAAATTAATAGAAAAAGACTCGCATAGGAAATAAATCTGCACTGTGTGGACAACTGTTATGATGATTCATTTTATTATTGAATAACACCAGTGCTGACAGTCAATACATAAGGTTAATAAACCGGATACCTAAATATTTAAGTAACAGTAAGGTTTTGCCTTAAGTTAGTGGTATATCTGTGTATATAGAATAAATGGGTAAGTATTAGTGTGCAGAATAATTGGGCAAATAAATGAAAAACTTAGATGTTTATTTTCATATGTTAAAGTGAGAATAATGACCAAACAACCTAAAATGTGCAGAAATACATATCTGACATTAAAAAAAAATATATATATATAATTGACAAATATAGCCAGCCTTCTTTTTAATAACAGTCATAAGCCTTCCATCCATTTGTTGATGATCAACGTTTTAGGCAGTACCAGCCATAGCTTCCCAGACACTGATCAGAGAGTTGACTGTTTTATTCACTGTTAATCTCCTGGTTAAGAATGACCCAAAAGTTCTCAATAGAGTTTAGATCAAGTGAGTTAAGGGCCATGTTATTATGCTTTCATCTTTAAGGCCTTTACTGGTAGCCAAGCATTGTAGAATTTTGATGCATGCAATGGAGTATTGTCCTACATAAAAATCATGGTTTTCTTGAAATATGCAGATTTTTCCTGTACCACTGTTTGAAAAAGTGTCTTCTAAAAACCGGCAGTATGTTTGAAAGTTGATTTGGAGTCCATATTCAACCTGAAAAGGTCTAACTAGCTCAATACTATCCCATAGCAGTTTCCCATGTCTGCCTTGATGGTATCTGATTTGAAGTGGAGGTCTGTGCCAGTCACAGGCCCATCCATCTTGTCCGTCAAGAATCATTCTCATCTCATTAGTCAATAACACTTTTGAAAAAGCTGTATCCAGATATTTTTCTTGGCCCAGTCTTGACATTTCCATTTCTGTGTCTTGCTCAATGATGGCCAGGTTTCAGCCTTCCTTACCTCGGCCATGTCTCTGAGCACTGAACACCTTGTACTTCTGGGCCCTCCGGGAAGATTGCAGTTCTGGAATATTACAACACTGGAGGATAATCGCTTCCTGGATGCTTCATATTTGATTCTTCTTAAAGGTTTGGTAGTTAATGTGGATCTTTTTTCTCAAGACTAGGAAAGAGAGAGCATTAAAGTGAGCAGATGCTTGTTACTCAAACTGAGCAATTCCTAATTCTCAAATGATCGTTTTGTGAAACGAGTATAATGGGAATCAAAGGCAAATCTGACCATTTTTCCAGAAGACCCTACAAAGAGGTCTGGGGTGCAGTGAAAATGTTGAAATGGATAGGAAAAGTGCTTAATGGAAGGATAACAGCATGGGGAAGACCCATGGAAGCGTTTCTGACTCATAGATCGTGGTGAACAGTGGTGTCACACTTTTACTCAACTTTAAGGAGTGACAATAAAACATTCAAAATCAAAGAGAAATTGGAGTTTACAGTAAAAAAATATTAACAAATATACTTTCCTGTATAATGAATTGTATATAAAGACAAATTTTAAAAATGATTCTAAAAAATAATAATTTAAGTAAATGAAAATTGAGATTTAAAAAAATGGAAATTTCAGTGTAATTTATGAACAAAGCAAAAATTGCCAAAAATTTGATAAAAGAGGGACTCAGATACACTCTTTATGAGACATAAAGGATGGACTCATACACATTCTATTCAAATTGTCATATAGTGGTGTTTCATTCAAATATTGTAAACAAAGCCTGTCAGAAATTACAAGCAGGGTCATCCATACACCCTTCAAGGCACCAAGTGTAGTACCTCATTCAAATATTGTGAACATTGTGTAAAGTGTAGCTATGATACCCCAACACTCATAAAAGCTTTGCACACAGTACCAAGTCTGGCAAGAATTACAGGCAGGGTCATCCATACACCCTCAATGCATCAACTGAAGTACCTCATTCAAATTTTGTGAACAAAGTATAGCTGTGGTACTCTTACATTCATAAAAGCTTTGCACATAATGCAAAGGCTATTAAAAATTACAAACAGGGTCATACCTACATCCTTGAAGACATCACCTGGAGTGCCTCATAGCAAAATGTAAGAAGGAGTAGTTGTTTTACTTCTATACTCACAAAGGCTCTACACTGTGCAAAGCCAGAAAAAAAATTCTAAGGAGGGTCAGCTTTGTTCATTTTTATCAGAGTGAGCCTGTAAGCATTTTCTGTTGACAGACAAAAGTGCCTGTCTGTTATTTTTTCCCCTGGTGGCACTAAAAACCCACATCAGACAAGATGCTAGTGGCAAGGCAGTACAACTCCTCCAAGGCACAGAAAGACAGCTCATGCCAGGTGTCCAGCTTTGAGACCCAATAGCTGAAGGTTGCAGAGGAATTAGGGAGCATGATGGTTTTGTCAGCCACATATTGCATAACCATCTTTAAAAACTTTTTCCTTCTTGTCAAAAATATACGATCATAAGGTTCTGGATGCTCGGAGGGCCTCTTCTGTACCTGGTGTGTGCCCCCTCACCTCCCCTCCTTGGTTGGCAAGGAATCTTTCCCCGTGCTGCTAGTGTTGTCTGATGTTAATTTTTTTAACATATTTTCCACAATGGCCTTTTGGTATAGCACCATTTTAGTTGACCTCTCCACCTCAGCAAGGAGAGATGCAAGGTTCTCCTTGTACCGTTATTCTGGCAAGGTGAACATTGTGTGGGTTGACCCTCTGTTGTGCTAGTAACCAGCTCATGTTCCTCCTCCTCCTCAGACTCCATCTCCTCATTGTTACCCAATCCACCCTGAGCAGATGAGATGAGGCTTGGTTGAGTAGTATCTCTCTGTCTCATGTCTTTCTCCATCTCCACCAGCTTCATATTTAATTGTCAGCAGCAACTGTCTAAGGAGGCACAGAAGTGGGATAGTTGCTTTGATTATGGCATCATCACCATTCACCATTTTGATGGAGTCCTTAAAGTCTTGAAGAACCGCACAAATCAAACATCCATGCCCACTCTTCAGTTGTTATGTGCGGAGGGAATCAGCTAACACAGGGGAAGAGACATTGGTGTCACACAATGGCACCAAATGTGGACCCAGGCATTCAGTCCACCCAGTCAGGTGCTTAGATGTAGAGTTGAATAAATATGTTTGGTCACCAAATCTGTATTTTCCATATTTGTGTCATATTAGTATCCTATTCGTACCAAATCTATTGTTTGACGATCGATTCCAAACATATTCGGTCATTTCTACTCCCATTGACTCTAATGATGTTTGGCTGTGTCCAGTGAATATTGCAAATACAATATTCACCCCGATAGTAATAGGAACAGAATTTTGAAAAACTCACTCAACTCTACTTATATGACATGTGCAAGGTCATGCTAGTGGGGATTAGGCTCTTAGCGGTCAGGCCCCTGCTGATCTTGGCATGGCACATGTTGCAAATGACCATTTTTTTTGTCTCAGAACTCTCTTTAAAAAAGTCCCAGACTGGGGAACACCTAACTCTTTGTTGGAGAAATTCAGAGGTGTCGGTGCTCTGCGGAACAGTTGCCCGGCCTTCTCCGTCTGGTCACCCAACTACCTCTTCTTGCCTATTCTGATGCTGCAGATCTATCTCCTTCAGCACTACTGGCCTTGCTATGCATTCCAGCTGCCCAGGTTGGGTCAGTGTTTTTGTCATCCACCACCTCGTCTTCCACCTCCGCACCCTGGTCCTCCTGACTTGGTGACTTAACAACAACCAGGCTTGTCGGCAACTATGTCTCATTATCATCTACCTCCTTAGGCAAAGTTTGACCTTCCCCATCATCATCTTTTTGTGACTGTAGCTGTTGTAAGTTTTGTGAATCACTAAACAGCATGTCCTCCTGTCCCTCTTGGAACAGGGTAAGAGACCACAATCAAGAAATGATAATGTAAAGAACTCTCCAAAGTGCCCTAGTGTGGGATCACTGGTGTCTTGGGAATCAATATGGTGGAAGTATGAGGGTGAGTATTAAGTGATCCAGACTCTTGACTGGTGAGACTGGACTGAGTGGAAGACTGGGTGTTGCTGGCAAGCATGCTGGAAGCATTATCTGCAATTCAACCAATTACCTCTTTGCATTGGTGTGGCTTCAGAAGTGGAGTCCCTTGTCTCCCTGCAATATGGGACAGTAAATTATGTGTTGTGGATGTGTGTGTTGCTTGTGCTCCAGCAACAAGTGCAGTCACACTTGCCTCACATCCTCGCCATTTGTGTGCACCATCATCTGCACTTCCACTTCCCCATCCTTTACCGCACGCCTTTTGCATTTTCTAATTGCTAGGTCTTTGGAAATCAAGTTTCCTTGATTAATTGAAACAGAATTTAAAAAAAGTGGTTATATGTAGCAGGCCAAGCGGTTTCTAAAGGTTTCAAAGCAACGTAATTTCAGGAAAAGCAGGTTAAACTGTATGGATGACAATAGTCAATTTTTGGAACAAAAGCATTGTCTCATGTAGCAGGCCAAGCAATTTTTTTAAAAAAATTTAATCCACCGTAATTTCACACAAAGCATGTTAAACTGTATGAATGACAATGCTGTCAGCTTTTTCAACACAAAAAAATTGGTCACGTGCAGCAGCTATGTATTTAGCAACGAACTGCAAAGCCCTAAGCGTTGCCTAGAGGCTATATTCACCACTTCCCCTGGTCCAGCTGTCCCAACTCCCTAGGCTAAATGCAGAATGTATAGCATAGAACAGCAAAGCTCAAGATTAGCCTAAGAACTTTTAATATGATTGTTCAGCAAAGTATCACCATTGGAGAACTCTGATTCCTAAAACTGTGCACACAGGCCTGGAAAACTACTCTATCTCTCCAATAACAACTGTCTTTGAGCTGTGAAATGGCCCCAATGTGCTGAACATGGCGGTGCCAGTCCTTTTATAACCTCTGATGAGGTAATGCAGCCAGCTAGTTGCAGTGATGTCACTACCAAGATGGCTATGGCATTACAGTGAATGGCAAGGCATTCTCTCATGTTTATTGGCGTTGCAACGGGTGCCAAACATGCAGGGCGAGGATTAGAGCATTCAATTTGTGCACTAGCCAATGCTTGATGAGTGCCGAGCATATTTTTCACGGCACAACTATCGGGTGACCCGGGACCAGGGGCTCCTTCCCTGTCCCTAACACTAGGGGGCGCCCTAGCTCACCCTACTCCCTGGGATACTTCCAAAGGTGAAGATGCCTGGGCCTCCACCTTTGCCTTATCTCCTGAGTTAGCCCTCGGTCTGTTCTCTTCCCCACCCGGGGAAGAGGGGTGCCACTGTGCACCGTAATACATCAACCCGACAAAGAGGGCAACACAAACAAGGGTAAACAGAAAACTCCAGGCATACAAAATATTCACTCACATATAACAGAGGACTGCATTGGGGTGTGAAGGTAGGGGAATAAACCAAAATAGGGAAGGATAAGGAATTACCACACAACCAAACCAAGCAACAATAATAACTCTTCCAACTCTCCTCATAAGTACGCCTCTCCCTCCATTCGCCATGCAGCAATAAAGCTAGCACTGACTGTCATGATCCAGGCCAGGTTTTTGACTTGTCTCTCCTTTCCCGATCTGGTCATGTCAGGGGTTAATTTTTCATACCTACTTCCTGTGTCCAGTCTGCTTATCTTTGTGCTGCAAACTGTGTGCAGTGCCAGTTATATTGCTTACCTTCAGCATGTTTAGCTGGCTCTGGTGAGTTCCTGATCTGTCCTGCTGCTTTCATCTGACCCTACCCTTGTTTGCTGACCTTTGGACCGTGTTTAGACTACCCGTTTGTTATTGCCCCTTTGCACCTGATATTCCATCGCTGACCTTTAGACCGTGTTCAGACTACCCGTTTGATGTTGCCCCTTTGCTTATCCATTGTTTCTTTGGCATTCTGACCCTGGCATGTGACCTGACTTGCGACTTTGGATTTCCCCTGGGTACTGTGCTACTCTCTGATATCGACTCAGCTCTCTGACTATTCCCCTGCTACCTAGTGGTTGCTTTACTGTATTACTTCTGGTCTGCTTCATTGCAGGATATTCAGCACATTCTACACTCTGCTGCCATCTAGTGGAGTTTGTGTTACTCTGCAGTAACCTTCAGTATTACAGGGTGACACTGACAAGGATTTGTATCAGAGCCCAGATGGTAAAGGGAAAAGGAGTGGCTAACCAAGCTCAACTGTGAGCACAGGGATCTCCAACATGGCCGATTAACCCCTGTTCTGCCAAAAGGAATAAACACATTTAAAATGAAGAAGTGCTTCTCAGTGCTGGAGTAGTAGCAATCAGACGCTGTGGTCTTCTAGCTCCTCACTGTCGTGGTAACCCCGTGACAATATTCTAGCACCCATATACTTGAATGATATCTGAGAATCACCGAGTATGTACGCTCATCACTAGTCAAGACATTTTTTGACCAAGTTGACCATTTGCAGAAAAACTTTTGATGGTTCTGTGATCATGCCCCAATATTCTATCAATTTCAAGGACGCTACTACATCTCTTTGTATGACTTTTAATGATCTATTAGTTAGTCAGTTAAATCTCTTCTTTGGACCATTTTACCTGAGGAAAACAAGCTGCCCAATAATTTTGCACACCTTGATAAAGGGTCTTGTATCCTTAGGCCTCACCTTCCCTCATTACACAAAAACATCACCGGATCTGGAGATGGAAAATCTGCATAAAAATTATGATATGGTGAAAATACTGACTTGCATAATAATTTTTCTAATTTTGTGTATCAATCCTATATGATCTGCTTTCTAAACACAAAATAATTTATGTAACTAAATTTAAGGATGGGATTTCAGAAAAAACTGAAGTGTGTATGAGGAATAACAGTTTTTCTTGTAACTATATGAATTGTTGGTAACCTGTATTTTTTGCGTTTTTCCACTGTTCCGTCTCTATTCTCAAATACTTGTACAGTGAGTTTAAGTCCGAGCTTTACACACACATATGTTGGTTACCATCATAAAATGGCCATGATGCTCATTGAGTACACAGCTATTACCCTGAACTTTGTGACCAAAAAGTAACAGCATCATATGTGCTTATGTTTCTGTTAGTTTGGGTAAATAGAAGTTCTGCTGGACCAAGTGTTGCTGATGTAATACAGTCATGAGAATACGCCTAAAGAATTGTTTCTACAAAGTGGTATCTTTCCTATATGATCTCTCCTCCAATATTTTGATTATAGATTCTCCTTCTTTATTTTGTAGAGGATTTTAAAGTGGTTGTCTGGGACTTTAACTTTAATGGCCAATCGCTAGGATAGGTCATCAATGTCAGATCGGTGGGGGTTCAACACCTGACACTTCTGACAATCAGCTACCCCCTGTGTTGGCAGTGACTAGAACTTCTCAGTTATGAAGGTGTACAGCACAGCTCCATTGATGGAATAGTGGCCAAGGCTGGGTACTGTACATCCACTTTCTAATCAAATAAGTTGGGAGTGGATATACAGTACCCACCCATGGCCACTGTTTCGTAGACAGAGCTTTAGTGTGCAGCTCTGTAACTAAGTTCCTGCCAACACTGGGAACAACTGATTGGTGAGGGGTGCCGGGGGTCACGACTCCTCTGATCAGCGATCAGACATTAATGACCTATCCTAAGAATAGGCCATCAATGTTAAAGTCCTGGACAACCCCTTTAATTCATAGGATGTTTGTACAATTATGGGACAGGGTGCTGTAACAGGATGGGATGATTGTTGATGTTGAGGAGGAATGAGATGGGGTAATGTGTGTTATGCTGTTCATGCAAAATTTTCATGTACAGTTTTCATATAAAACCTTCCTTTTATCTTTTTTGTAAAATAAAAAAAGTTAAACAAAACAAAGATGTTGTTTGAAAAAACATCTATTGATATCCCTAGTTTTAATAGATATGATGACATTTCTCAGTGCATTGACTTGAAGAATGTTCTGATCTGCATGGCGTACATCACGAGGCTGCAGGCATAGAAGGGAAATGTTCCACTCTGACATTGTTGGAGCGACAGCGGTAACTCATCCCGATGACCTGCTCTATCAGTTGTTTTATATGAAGCACTGAAGTAAGTTCACAGATCTGAATCAGTCCATGCTGCAGATATAAGCCATTTGTCAAAAAAAAAATGTCATTCACTTTTAAGTCCAATGAAGTAAATTTACTGTGACGATGGCATAATGCTTGACTACAGCTATAGCTTAAAAATAAGAGGCTCATTAAAAGTTAACACATTCTGATGAGTATTGAAATGGCA
This sequence comes from Oophaga pumilio, assembly GCA_009801035.1. Lineage (NCBI taxonomy): Eukaryota > Metazoa > Chordata > Amphibia > Anura > Dendrobatidae > Oophaga > Oophaga pumilio. The sequence continues at coordinate 131,646 of VIAB01001382.1, forward strand.
GCTATAAGAAAGAGGTAAAACACAATCAATCATCTATTCCATCTCATATTACTCTTAGAGGTCTTTCAATAAGCAAAATGTGCATCTGAAATCGCCGAGTGGCGCCTACAATTGCAAATTATAGGGCTGTCAGATCACAGCTAAAGTGCAGACATTACCTTTGAAGCACAATCCGCTGCCAATTAAGGATGTTCCCGAGCACAGTAATGGAAGGTTCATTACTTATTTCAAGTCTGTTTTACCCCTGCATGTTGTTCCTTGTCTGGCTTTAGAATGGTTATGGATTTCTCTTCTGCACTATTCATTAAATTATTGTCGTTGTGAGATTCCCCATTCTGTAACGACACTTGAGCTGTAGATAAGTCAGGATAAGTTTAACAAGCGCCGTCTTATTTTACAAAATTCCATCTGTTCCTAAAGTTAAAAAAATGGTATTAAATAAGCAGCTGATAGTGTGATTCTCAATGCCGGAGAACATGTGCTGTAAAGAAAAAAAAGAAGCTGGATCTTGTTTTTTTAGCAAACATTTCACCTTTTTTACGAGGGAAACATGGCTGACATAGAAATGAGCAGATCTCCTGTGGTTCATTTTGTTAAAATATTCAGTCCACCAGTAAATATTTACAAAACTGTTATTACCACAGGCAAGCTGTGCCTCGTGTACAATTCTGCAGGAAATTTTGACTTCAGATTTTTGAAAGGTGCTCTTCAACATACACAATTATTCAATAAAACAGGCTGTTAGATATTAGCATGCTATTACGTTCACAAGTCGGTAGCGGGTGTATGGAGGGGGCTCATGGGGTGAGCTCACATCATATTCGGCAGATAGTGCATCTGTGCTATAGCTAGGGGCTGCCTCTAACAACTGCAGGTGGTGGAAAGTGTAGCCCATGATTGGTAGCCTGTTAAATGCCCCTATCAAACTCTGACAGTGGCATTAAAAGCACACCAGCATGGGGGCACTTCGTTCCATGTGCCCATCAGTGCATCTATGACGTGATCGTCATCTATGTCAGTCAGGAGTTTGTTAAAGATCTCCATGATTGTCATTAGGGAGATCCCTTGCAACACAGAAAGTGGCCGGGCTTCAAAAATGACCATGATTTTAACTATATGCAGCAATACTGGGGTATTGCTGTATATAGCACAGGCAATCAGTCAATCACATGTTCAAGTCGCTAAGGGGACTAACAAGTACAGTGAAAAAGGAAAAAAAGTGCTTTAAAAAATATGAAAAAAAAACATAAATATTCAAATCACCCTCCTTCTGCCACATTAAAAATAAAGATAAAAATAAAAAAAATTCACATATGTGGAATTTCTTCATTCAGAAAAGTCCGATCTATTAAAATAAAGAACTAATTAACCTGATCGGTAAAACATTTTAAGCTGAAAAAATTAAGAACGCCAATATTAAGAATTTTGGTCAATAAAATACCACAAAAAACAGTGTAACGAGTGACAAAAATTTCCTATTTATCCAAAAATGGTATCAACAGAAATTTTCTGTCGCCCCGCAAAAAATAAACCGAAAAATGATAACATGAAAGGTCTCAGAAAATGGCGACACAACCCCGAAAAATAGTTTTTTTCAGGTTTCTAAAATTTTTTTCACCACTAAAATGATAAAAACGGATATGTTTGGTATTGCCATAATTATATTGAGGAAGGAATCCTATTTTGAGGTCATTTTTACTACACAATGTATGCCATAAAACAAGTCACAAAAACAATGTCAGAATTGAGTTTTTTTACTATTTCTTTGTACTTTGAATTTTTTTCCAATTTTTCAGTACATTATGTGGTAAAATGAATGGTGTCATTCAAACTCGTCCCACAAAAAAACAAGCCCTCATACATTTATGTGGACAGAAAAATAAAAATAGTTATAGATCTGGTAAGGAGGGAAGCAAAAAACAAAAAAAAGCAAAAATGGATATTGGGATGGGGTTAAGAAAAGAATAAAACACAATGCTTTATTTCCAACTTTTTCTTTACATCTGGAATCCTCACTAAGAAAATGAATCATAAAATTCTCTGAAAGTACATTGTAAGCATGCTCTGTGAGTTGTGCAAGAGGTCTCTGTGCTCGGGTATGACTCTCTTCATCAACTATTGCCATTGTGATAGCTGTCCCATACTTTAAAATGCAGGTATTGCTTTTCATTATAATTTTTTCTCCTATGATAATTCGATTAGCAGAAATGTTTTTCTCCATGAATTGAATTTCCTTTATTACGCTCTTTAAAATGTAAAAAATCTAAAAAAATATAATACTTACCTTATCAGTTACCCCTCCAGCCCCTCACTGACATAAGTCTGGTGTTTGTCACATTTTCTTATGATCACTGCAAATGCTAAATTTTATACAGAAAATAAAGTTCAAGGGTGAACATACACCTTTATTTAAATGATACATTTTCTTTTAGTTCTCAAATTCCTAAATTTATGGTTGCTACCAGTGATGAGCGAGTATGCTCGTTGCTCGGGTTTTCCTGAGCATGCTTGGGTGTTCTCTGAGTATTTGGGTGTGCTCAGAGATTTAGTTTGTGTTGCCGCAGCTGCATGATTTGCAGCTGCTAGTCAACCTGAATACATGTGGGGATTTCCAAACAAACAGGCAATCCCCACATGTATTCCGGCTGTCTAGCAGCCGCAAATCATGCAGCTGCAGTAACACACACTAAATCTCCGAGCACACCCAAATACTCAGAGAATACTCGAGCATACTCGGGGAAACCCGACCAACGAGCATACTTGCTTACCACTAGATGTCACCATGTCAATATTATATTTGCAGCAATTGATTGAAAAAGAATTGTAAACATATAATTTTCATATGGTAAACATTGATGTTTCTGCTAAAGTTTCACAAATTGAAAATAAAAATACATTAACTAAAGTAATTTAATAGGACATGACTTTTTGTTCTGAACCTAGTGTTATTCTTCTAGAGACTCAATTAACTGAAGGTAACACATAAAAAATATATGGCAGATATTTTCACATAATACACAGTGCGTTCCAGTCAAATGCCTCCATTATTAAGTCCACTTTCGAGTGATATTTGTATGCCGCTACTAATGTTTTATATAGTGTCATGTTAGGTTATGCCATGCACTGTGTATTGTAGTGAAGGCACTTACATACAGTATAGTGAACTGTAAACATAATATCAGTTGAAATAAACAACAGATATAATATTGAAAAGATACAGAAGATACATTTCCTTTGGTAAATTGAGAACTGGTTACTTGTAGTATGTAAGTACAGAGAGCATAGGTCCCTGAATATACGTAGCAGTACAGGTCTTCTCATAACATAGCTCATTCATTCAGTACAATATCCTTTGGCATCTTGAAGGGTTTGTATGGGCTGGGAACAAAAGTCTGCAATTACTCTATGTGAGTCACGATTAGAGTTGAGCGAATTTGTTCGGATTCGGTCGCCTAATCTGAATTTGCCATATTCGTGCCATATTGGTTACCCTGTTCGTGCCGAATGTATGTTTGATGAACATATTTGTTAATTTTTACTCCATTGACTCTTCTGACGTTCGAGGCTGTGTTAGAAGAATATTGCAAAAACAATATTTGTTGCCGATTATATTCGGAACCGAATCCGAAAAAATTCACTCAACACTAGTCACGATTCCCCGGTATTTCATAAGCTAGTCGTTAGTCATGTGACCACATGTTTGTGATTGGCAAAAAGTAGATGAGTCTAATTAGCCTATGACCGAAGATTGACTATATGTGGTCACATGATCCTCAGTTAATATGGGAAATATCGGGGAAGCATGACAGTGTGTGCACCATACGGGGTTAGGATTCAGCAGACTTTTGTCTCAAGCATGGACAACCACTTTAAAGTAATATCTATATTTTTTCTTAGCACTGCAAATAAATTTTCTAATGCATTAAGCTGCGCTTCAGTCCTTGCTCAACAAGTGTAGCCAAAGAAGGGGAAGGGGTCGAAATGCTACATCACCACTCTCTTTCTTAGAATTACTGTGGGTTTCTAAAGTTTTACTTATCCTTGTTAATAGTCATCTCTTGTTGTGATGGAAAGGGTTGACAAACCGGATATTGATAAGAAAATGTGCATTGTGACATTGGAATGCTGCATGAGAATGATAATAAGAGGGCCAGAAGGTGCTTAAGAGTGTCTACATATAGTGTTTCTGGGGTGGGTTTTTTTTCAATGAAGGAGAGTAAAACTAATGATCAGTGTAGTCTTGCTTCTCAGGGGTGTTTTGGTGGCTGTGAGGGTATGATACATGATTCGGGCAGGGACCTATCTGTGTAGGAAACTTTGTTGCCTTCAGGCTGAATGGAAAAATATTCTGAATCCATCTAACTCTTTTAATTAAAGACCTGTAACAACTGCTTCCTAATTTAGTCAACACTCATCTTTGACTGTCTCTTTAAAGGGACCACTCAGCACACTCTTACCATACCATTTCTATAGGCCATACTTTGCCTATAGAGCGATGAACCAGTCTGAATCATTGTGTTTTGTTGTTTTCTTCAACTATGTATAAAAATGGAGTTGTCCCATGAAAACATTTCAATCTATATATAATAATTAGTTCCACAAATCGATGTGTTAAAAAAATGTTCCATGCTGAGATAATCTTATAAATGCGTCCTTGATATATACTCACCATGCTTCATCTCCAAACCAAGTGAATATGTGATGTGCAGGTAATGGGCATGAGTTGATGGGTGCCAGGAAACCCAGACAGCTCTAGCATGGAGCCAGCAGGCTGAAATTCCATAGTAGCTACCAAAAAGAGATACTGCAAGTCTAAATCACTCCCCGTCCCCATGAAAACAAATCTGACCAATATATTAAAATAATTTCTATGGAAAGGAGAATACAATAAAAAAATGTTTCAGCAGTCTTTTGTTGTCATAAATAGGTATGAGTGGACAGGTAGAAGTTCAGGTTCTTGTACCCGACCCCAACTGTCTTCCAAAGTTTGGTTCAGGTACCAGAACTCTACTGGAACTTGAACCAGAACCCGAACCCAATTTAAACAATGGCAGCCCAAACTGTTGAGGTGGAAAAATTCTCTCTCTCTGGACTTCCTCTGAACATTGCAATGGACTTCTGGGAGAAGTCCATGTTCAGCATTTAGCACCGGACCCTAACTGTCTGGTACAAACATCCTCGGGTTCACACATCTTTTGTCTAAAATAAAAAAAAAAGGTGAAAAATAGACACATTTCTTTTTTTTTCTACATTTTTTCAACTCCGATATCAGAGGGGAAAAAAGGAATTTGAAAATAGCACAAAAATTAAGCCCAATGTGTGGCTAAAAAAAGAGGCAAAATTAATGTAATATTTGAACGAGTAAACTTTATAGAGCCAGTAAAATCACATGTATGATGAAACCTGAAAATGTCCCCGGTCAGGTAGGAGAGTAAATGGTCCCATCTTGAATTGCTTAATCAATGACATCTTTGATAACACTGCTTCCTCTTTTTCCTATTAAAAAATAGATACTGATAAAGCAGTTTGTGGTGAAAACTGGACCCCTCATGTAAAAACTCTATACTAACTGGTTCCAAGTGTGTAGTGGTATAGTAGTAGGTGGTCACTGCTAGTAGTCAGACTTTTTCTTGCTCTAGAGCAATAATTTAGTGTGAATCCCCAGCTTTGTTTTGGAATACTCTTGCCAAACCTTTTTTAATTTTAAATTTCTAATTTACTTTATGACTTTAACTTGATTATTATGACACAAGCATGTTGTTTATCTTTGAAGGTTCTTCGCCCACAAATCTGGCAATGTTTTATAACTAAGTAGAGCAGAGAAAGATTAAATTAATCTTCTAACTGAAATCACTTTATTAAACCCTCAGGTGTTTTCTAATTTTATGCTGGAACATAACATAAACATCAGGAAATATATAAATGCATTATGCGGTCTCATACAGCATAAAACGGCAATTGTATAATTCTGCAAAGAAAGCCAACAGAACCAATTTACACAGGTCAATAATCGGTAATGAGTGAGCCTCTAAATGCTTGCTTCGCAATTATCAACCTGTCTAAACAAACTGGCAATCACTCAACAAACAAAGAAAATACTTGCTTGTTGGGTAAGATGATTTTAAAATCAGTTTTTTTTTTAAAACACATCTTGCTTTGAAAATAGGACATATGCCTTCAATAATATGTTCTCTGAACACAAAATAATACTAGTGACAATCCTCTGTAAAAGTGTTACTTTCAGAGACGTTTTAAGACATTTTACATTTCCCCTGACCCATTTGGTGCATTAGGTTTAGCGCTCGCAGTTCATCAATGACGGTGAATACCAGCTTCATGAAGAATATTAAATGTCGCGTTCTAAATACAGTTAATACAAATAGACATTCATACATACTCCTTTTTCTGTTTTCATCTATTTTTTCCTTTTCACCAATTTACAAAGTAACAATTTTATAGATTCCTGCTGGTTCAAAACATATCGGTACATTGTCCTTTCTCATTTCTATTCAAATAAAATGTAAAACCCTCATTTTTCTATACATTTCCATTGAACCTTCATGTGGCACAAAGCAATAAAGCCGCAAGATCCTGTTTCTAGAAACAGCCTGTCAGCAGTTCACAAACCATAGCTCCAAAGATATTTTTTTTGGACAGACAAATTTCATTGACCGTTCTTTCTTCTTCTTTTCCTTTTTTTCCTGCTCTATTAAATTAACACGTGATACACAAATATATTCTTAGGAATTTTTTTTAATGCATTTAATGTTTTAATTTCATTTGTTTGTTTTTCTTAATATTTTAACATGACCTTGATCAAATGGACTTGAAATTGAACTTTGACATATGATGTGCCCTTGTTTGTTTTTTTCATGCAAATCGACAGAGGTATACTAAACATTTATCAGGTTTTGTCCCGAGGAATAAGTTAAGGATGACTTCAAAACGCGTTGACTTGTAACCTTTAATAAATTTCATTTATGAATACATTATGTCCTGGAATTCCATCAGCAGCGCAGGTTATACACATCTTTCCTGGAACAGCAGGTTTTTGCTATGTAATCTGAGCATGAGGTAGGGGTTAAAACAATGAATTCAACAATGTGTAACTGTGTGCTGTTGTTTACTTATAATGAAGATTTTATCTCTGGAACATTACCATTTCTGTGACTAGCTGATGCATGATAAGTTGTCCCACTCCGCTCCCTCCTGTGATAAGCAGCTCATTGTCTATGGACAATGTATATATAGAGAGCCTGTTGTGACGAGGTTAGCTTTCCCAACTCTGTTGCATTCTACATCTAAGAACATTGATTGTGCCAGAACTGCTGCAGTAATCTAAGTGATACATTGCTGGAATCAGTGTCTCTTTTTCCACAATATGCTGCTCTCAGATGAGGTAGCCAAAACCTGTTGAAAGATTGACTTTAAATGATCACAGCATGCAGCTAATCAGTGGTCATTTAATAAAAGCAGTCAGCCTTTCTGAATGGACCAGATGAGTTTTTGAAATTGCATATTTTTGCTGTATCAAAAAGGCAGCGTTTTACAATTATAGCAAAGTGGATGAGATTTATCAACATCTCATGCCCTTTGTGATTCTTTTTTTAAGCAGGGTTAACTGACCTTCAGAGAATGTTTCAAATCCTCAACATGACGATTTCTCCTGCAAGGACGCTAACTTTTATGTCCAGATTTTTCCCGTGACTGGAAAATACATATTTGTAAGTCACATTGCTACACTCACCAGGAGAGCTTTAAACAAGAGCACTGTGGGAAGGGAAGCAAAAGGCCACGGAAAGCCATAGAGTGAACAAATACTGTTGAGAATCTGCTATTAGAAGTGTAAAGGAAGAACAAAGACAAAAAAATCAGCTTTGGAGGCAGAGTTATCTCCAGGCATCATCCGCCCAGGAGCCTGGAAGAGTCCACTTATAGAAAGTGATAAAAGAGTATTTTTTAGCAACAATGCAGCTGATATGAGAAACACAGGTAGGACTTTTGTTAGCATTCTATAACGAGTATGCCCATATTAATAGTTTAGGTTGGTCAAATGTGGAAGATTCCCTTTAAATAGAAAGAGGGGGGAATATTTAAAGAACAATATAATGTTGTCTGCAGAACCTACAGAAAACACATCAGATTATCTAAAGCCAATAATGAATTAAGGCTTGCAAGAGATGTCAAAAGCAATAAGAAAGGATTTTGGAGGTATGTCAAAAGTAAAAGAAAAGTCAAAGATGCTATAGGATTTTTACAGGATGAAAATAGTAAAGTGGTAAAAAATGATGTTGAGAAGACAGAACTTTTACATTCCTATTTTGAATCTGTGTTCTCTCAGAAAGGAAATGTAACATCAACTGATCTTCATTATGCTATTAAAGAAATGGAAGAATCTACATTATCTATAAACAGAGAGATGGTGCGGGAACACTAAGCTACCAAAAATGAATTCAAGTCTCCAGGTCTAGATGAATTACATCCTAGGATACTTAGAAGGAGATAGCAAAGGAAATTATTGAATTGCTCTCCATAATATTTGAAAATTTTTGGAGAACAGAAGTCCCAGTAGACTGGAGAAGAGCGAATGTTGTCACTGTCTTCAAAAAGGGGAAGAAGGTGGATTCAGGAAACTATAGGCTTGTGAGCCTGATGTCTATACCAGGAAAGATCTTTGAACAAATTGTTAAGCAACATACATACAAGTACTTAGATGAGAAGGAAGTGATTAACCAAAGCAAGCATGGGTTTGAAACTAGAGATGAGCGAATTTGTTCGGCTTTTAGCCCCGAATCCAATTTTGACATATTCGACCACTATTCAGGTTGAATATGTCTTATGATGGGTTCTGAACATATTTGGTAATTTATACTCCTATTGACTCTAAAGACGTTCGGCTGTGTTCGACGATTATTGCAAAAACAATATTCGATTTAGATCGTATTCGGATCCGAGTCCGAACAAATTCGCTCATCTCTATTTGTAGCTAATAAGTCATGTCAAACTAACTTAATTTCCTTCTATGATAGAATCACTTACTGGGTGCATCAAGGAAATGCAGTAGATATAGAATATCTTGACTTCAGAAAACCAATTGACAAAGTATCTCATACAGTCAAGAAATAGAGGAACAGCACTCCATCCAGATGTAGTAGTAAAAAAGGATTTTATTCCGCAATAATGATAATGATGTTTCGACCACCAATAGGTCTTTGTCAAGTATACAAAACAGTAAAAAGGGCTTG
>VIAB01001382.1:166953-179381 GCA_009801035.1 Oophaga pumilio
ACCCTAACCCCAACACACCCCTAACCCTAATCCCAACCCTAGCGAAAACCCTAATCACAACCCTAATCCCAACACAACCCTAACCCTTATACCAACCCTAACCCTAACCCTAATCCCAATCCTAACCATAACCCTAACCACAAATCTAACTCAGCACACCTCTAATGTTTATCCCAAGCCTAACCCAAACCCTAGCCCTAATACTTTATCCCAACTCACTTTAGCCTAACACTAACCCTAATCCTAACCCTAAAACTTTAGCCCAACTCACTTTAGCCTAACCCTAACCTTAATATGTTAGCCCTACTCCCTTTAGCCAAACCGTCACCCTAACGCTAAAACTTTAGCCCAACTCACTTTAGCCTAACTCTAACCCTAAAACTTTAGCCCAACTAACTTTAGCCTTACTCTAACCCTATGGGAAAATTGAAATAAATATATTTTCTTTATTTTATTATTTTTCCCTAACTAATGGGGTTATAAAGGGGGGGTTTATTTACTATTTTTTTTATTTTGATCACTGTGATAGCGTTTATCACAGTGACCAAAATAAACCAAAAGGAAAAATCTTCCTATTGTTGCCAGGTGCCAGCTGGCAGTTCTCGATGGGTGCACTGCGCATGCGCCTGCCATTTTCTAACCTGAAGAAGATGGTGGCTCCCACCGGAGGATGTAGGAGGGCCCGAGGAGCACCGGAAGGTACAGGGGGGATTGGGGACCCTATTTCTCTCTCCTATGATGTGCAATCACATCAGAGGAGAGAGAAATTAAATGGCACATCGGACTTTTTTATTTTTGCGGTCGACATTTTACGGTTAATAACGGTGATCACAATACCAGGGTCGGTAAAAACCAACATGAATCATGCACCCACGGCAGCCGAGACCCCAGAAAAAATACGACTCTGGGGGGCGCTATAGGCTTTCTCCACAGCGCCGTAAATTCGCTGTGGTTTAAGTACCTTTAACTACGCCGTTAAAAGGTGTATCGGCGGTCGTTAAGGGGTTAAATATGCCGCATGCTTGGTGATCAATTTCTGTGCCTTATATTACAATTTGGCCCATGTCAAAGTCAAGCAAATCATTAAAATTACCTATTTTTCATGTTTCATCACAAAAATCTTCAATGATGAAATAATTAAAGTGGTTATGCTGCAGTGTTCATTTTCAGTTGTGCCAATAATGAAAGGCCCCCAAATATCTGCAGCGATGAATGTTTAATCAGCAGTTATCATGCACATTTTATGTTTATTAACATATAGCACATGCACAATATATGCCAATAATGTATGCATCTCGACAGTTGTGTGAGGCCCTAACGTCATTGCCACCATTGAGTTCCAATGTAAAATGGATTAGTGACAAAAATCCCTTTAATATTTTTTGTTTAACCTGTCAGTAATTTTAATGTCACAGTTAATTGCAGGACATATACAGTATGTTTATTTAACGCTTGGATTCATATTTATTGTTTTGGTAAGCCATTCAACTCCAGCAAAGATAAACTTAATATGACAATATAATATTATTAATTAATAAAGGGTCTGAAAGCAAATATATTTATAATGATCATATAATATTCAGCTTGGGAGGTAACGTGTGAATAGTACAGATGTTCTCAATAGTGAAAAAAACTGGCATATGTGACATTTTGCCATGTTGCCTGAGGCCAAACTTTTACAGAATATCTACACTTTAATTAGCACATTTTCACAAAAACTGTCACAACAAAAGATGAAATGAATAAAAGGTTAAGAATTTGTTGTATACAGATTTGAACTGCAAGTCAAAAGCATTAAATATCTAAGAATAAAGCAATGCAGAACGAGCAGTAAGTAAAAGTTGGGTTCACAAGGACACAGCATTTATTTTTCCAGTTTTTAAATCATCTTCTATCTTCAAATCAAGTGTTGTACATTTTGGTTATGGGGGCAGTAGACTTATCTGTAAACACTGTAGCTTAACATTAATGAGGACTTATAACTAAAATATTTATCCTTTATTTCAAAAGCAGATGTAAAAAAACATGATTTGAGATAAAATTAATTACCAACTAGAGATGAACGGATCGATTCAAAAGGGATTGAGTGTGAGTTGACTTTCATGAAATTTGTGGTTTTATATGTATTCAAGCATTTTGAGATTCAATTCGTGGTTCGCAAAAAAAAATTTGCCCGGTACCATTTCCCACACTGTTGAAGCATCAGCAAGCAGGAAAACATCACTCTGCATTGCCACTCAGGCTTCGCCATGATGCCTTGCAGCTATGAAATCTTACAGATCATTATTCCTTGTGCAGTAGCTGTCAGTACCTGGGCAATCACAGATCAGTGGTTTCCAGTGAAACACAGTTTCTATTTCCAGAGTCCCTGGGTAAATCTCTCTCTACCTTAGAGTACCTTCAAGTATAAACTCTTATGATCAGTAGGGTCCTTTTATGCCTGTAGAGCGTAAGCCCTTATGGTCAGCGGAGTCCTCTCCCTGTCTTGCCTGTAAAGTGTAGGCTTTTAAGGTCAGTGGGGTCTTATTTTTTCACCTGTAAAGCATAAGCTCTTGTGGTCTGCAAGATTCTCTCGTTATTCTCTCCTTTCAAAACTATGTATTGAAATTTGTTCTAATTTATTCACCGCAAATCAAATGTTTGGTGAATTTGAATATTATAATATTCACTCATCTATATTAACAGTGCAAATTTCAAAATTGAAATAAATTCGTTTTTATTGCCAATGTCACTTTGATTCTTAACATCAAGTTAAAGGGAATTATTCTCTGATTTTCAATATCCCTTGAACTAAAAGTCACTTATCCCTTCACGAAATTGTCAGGAATGCTAAATGCATATAGCATTATTACAGTCACAGTGTGGACCAGGGTGCACATTGACTGACTGCTGAGCTGGACTAATAGTGTGTCCTTCCACCAGGTCAGAGCTATGCGCCCACCAGCAACACAGCAGTCAGTCAATGTGCCCCATGGCTGGCACGGTGACTGAACTAAGTATTGTATGTGCTGAACACTACTGACAGTTTCTTATAGGAATAAGTTCCACCGACTGTAAGGGTGAAGTAGCATTGTCTTTTAGTGTTTTTAGGTAATCCTTCTATCAGTCTAGCAATAGTCACTCAATAAATTTGTAAGTAGCATAGTAATTAGTCTCTCCCTTGCCTTATCTATTATCACGTACTGTATCTCTAAGGCTGGTTTCACATTAGCGTTTTTGTGCACAGCGCATTTGCGCATGCGTTCATGCACCCCTATGTTTAACATGGGGGTGCATTGTCTTGCGTTTGTTTGCGCTTTTGTGCGCATGCGTTTTTTCAAAGGACACGTCTAGTCGCACCTGACGCAATATGTTGCATTTTTGGGTCCGTTGAAAGGCTTCAAAAAGACGCATGCGTTCGCTTGCACACGGAATGCGTCAAAACAAAGCATTACAGTCTATGGGAACGAAGGAAGCGTGCTCATGGACTTGCGCATGCCTGCGTTTGCATACGCATGTGTTTTAAGCGTAAACATGTCTAGACGGCTGGTATCACATTAGCGTTTTTGTGCGCAGCGCATCTGCGCAAGCGTTTATGCGCCCCTATGTTTAACACGGGGGCGCATGGTCTTGCGTTTGCATGCGTTTTTACATGCGTTTCCAGTTGCGCAACGATGCAAATGTGAAATTAGCCTAACCACTAATTGAAAGCCTTGCTCATCATATACAGCGCTAGAACAGTCCCAATATTCGCTAGGTCAAAGACTGATTGACTACTGATGGGCGCTCAGCACTGAATCGGTTGCAGGATTCCCTGAATGACTCTCTTACGCCCAGTGTTGAATTCTCATCAGCAGCGCAGCAGTCAGCCAATGTACGCCCTGACCAGAAAATGAACTGTAATAATACTTCATGTGCTATGCACTGCTGACAATTTCTGGTAGGAAAAAGTGCAAGAGATATTGAAAATCAGGGAATAATTTACTTTTCCTTGATGTTATACTGTTATACATCATGGGAAAGAGATGTTAGCAAAGAAAAGGAACATGGAAAAACTGGGAGTCGACATTTCGCATTAGGCTCATGCCATGCAAAGAGATTCTTTTTCATTTGTTAATAAATTTTATGTGAAATTATGTTTTATTACACATGCTTTTAAAATAAATAATAATAAAGTTTGCGATAGGAATTCTTTAAGTGTTGTTCTAGCAAACATTTGCAATTAAAGGGGCTGACTAGTTTAGACAATTACATTTTATATATCACATTATTGAATTCTAAATTAAATGAGATGGCCCCCCTACTTAGAACACTCATTTATTAACAAAGTTGAACAGCTGCTGCAAATAGTGCTTCTCAATCTGAATGATGTCCATGCATTTACAAGGATATATATTTACAGTATTTTTCGGACTATAAGACGTACTTTTTCCCAAAAAATTTGAGGGGAAAATGGGAGGAGCATCTTATAGTATGAATGTAGCTTACCTGTGGGTTGTGGCGGAGGGGGAGCAGGATCACAGGAGGCAGCGTCCCTTCCTTAGAAAGCCAGGGGTGGCAGAAGAGGTGTGATGATGCTGGCCCGGTGTCGGCGGTGAGGCAGAGCAGAGTGCGTTGCTTTTCTGATGGCCATTTTCCCAAAGTTGTGGGCTTCCGGAAGCTGGCTGAGATCTCAATCTGTGCAAGTGCCACCTCCGGCGGCTATTTCCCTGAAGCTTGTGGACTATAAGATAGACCCCCGTCCTATTTCCCTCTCCAAAATTTAGGGTTCTTCTTAATGTTCGGTACCATTTCCCCATATGGTACTAGTGTAGGTGATTTGTTCATGTGCTGTCAGATTTCCTCTTAGAATGCTGCTGCTCCCTGGGGGCCCATGAGAGGGGCACTTTATAATCAGTTTATTTTAAGAAGGTATCACTGAAAAAATTGAAATGTCCAAATTCAGAAACCTTTGTAAAGTAAAACATTTATTACAAAAACCCTAAAAAGGTTCTCAATCTCATCCAAATATGTGAAAAACAGATGCTAACAGAAGAAAACATTACTTTTCAATGATGCTCCCTTTGATTACATGCTGTTGGCATGTGACCACTGCAGTCAATCAGTGTGCTACTGATATATTGTCTCTCAGTGATGATCCCTGTACTATGAGACACTGATTGAATTTGATTTTTTAATGTTTGGTAGTTACAGCTGTCAGGTGTAATACTAAAACAGCTTTATAGCTAAATGAGCCATGATGTCTGTAGTTCGGCACCTGACTGCTGCTGCCATTGATTGGTTGCAGTGGTTATACTGCATGTAAGCAAAGGCATGAGCAGTGCACCACTGGAAGGTCAGATATGGAAGCACTTCAATGATAAAATGTAGTGATTGGATGGCTTTTCTGTAGATGTAGCTGAAAAAAAGTCCAACAGTATACAATTGTCCTTAGACAAGATTTATCTCAATTAACTAAACAGGTAAAATAGATACTGAATACCATTACATCTAGACTACATTAGATGTCCTCATTTTATATTATGCTTAAATTATTGTTCTCTAAAATATTTTCAATTTGCTGCCGTTTGTGGCATAGATGGAAGGTTTGCTGTCATGGCCTCTGTGTGACAGCTGTTCAATATGTTGACTTACTAATAATTCAATTACTCCAAAATCTGGTAATTTGTTTAGTCTTAAGGAAGAAATACAATAAAAGTCAAAAAATCAGTCTGGCATTCATCAGAGACCTTATACTATAGAGGTACATCATCATTAACTTTACAAAGTAATTTCATGACCTTTCTGGGCCCATTGGTTATATATATATCCAGCGTTCCTAGAACAATATCAATAGTAAATGCTTGACATATTTAGTTTTCTTAATAATTGCGAATTCTTCTTGAAAGTCAATAGGTGCTACAATATCGTAGATGCTAAAAATCAAGTAGATCCTACATTAAAGAAGCACTCCAATCAAAGTTTTTAGTATCTTAATATATTGCATTCATTCTATTATATTGCTTTTTGCACTTACAATTGCTCATTTTGCCCTTCTACTAGTTAATTCTTTTCATTTTTGTTAGATCTACTGTATGATATTATGATATTCAAAAAAAATGACTAGCTGAATACTTCTAAGCTCTATGCAGAAACGGAAAGTCTCTTTTCCCTGCATGTGTCATCTCCATCTTCATCATCTAATTCAGCTGCTCCGTTCCTCTTGCTGTCTGGGACTTTGCAGTTATGTTGAATTGTAGTTCCAATGATTTTCAAACAGGGAAAAGAGACTTCCTGTTTCTACCTTTCGCTTAGAAGGATTCACCTAGTCTGTTTTTAATCATGTGATGTCAAAGACCTAATGGAAAATAGAAGAATGATCAGGGTAGAAAGGCAAAATGAGCAATAGTAAGTTCACAGTGCTATGTAATATGATGACTACAATTTGTTAAGAGGATAAAATCTTTGATTGGAGTGATTTTCTAAATACAGAACAAATAAAATAGAGCAGATACTCTGGTATTTAAGACCAAAAGACTCTACATGTTCTGTTGAATCAGCCCTGCATAGAGGGGTAATGCTGTGCTGAGTATGGGGAATTTGTTCTTTTGTAATTTCAGTGGAAATAAACCAACAATCTAAATATAAATTTCAGTGCAACTTATAACGTGATACAGTTAAAAGTAAGCACATAAATAATCTTTACTATATATCTCAATCTTTTTTGGACAAGCAAATTTACATTTTAGTAGCATTAAGGATATTTTATTGCACCCCACATTCCCCCGTATAATTGGTAGTCACCCAGCTGTATAGCACATTGCTACAAAAGTAAAGCAGTGAATTGTTGTCCCAGTGAAACATTATATAGCTTGACACATGGTAGTTATCATGTGGTAATTAGATTGTTTGGCACAACTAGCGACATTGTGGATGTGGAATCCTCTGAATGTAATAAAATGTATAATTATAATGCAAAAATAGCAAGGTACCCCTGGGAGGTGTTTCAGTAATTAGGATGCTGTGTTGTTGTTTTTTTGCATAGAAAATTAAATGCAAGAGTCTATATTCAGGTAATATTCTGAGGACAGATAGCAAATAATAATTTAAAAGGAAGCTATATGAAGAGCTGGATTAATCTTCTAGCACTTTCCTGTGTGTGT
The DNA here is from genome assembly GCA_009801035.1 of Oophaga pumilio. Taxonomy (NCBI): domain Eukaryota; kingdom Metazoa; phylum Chordata; class Amphibia; order Anura; family Dendrobatidae; genus Oophaga; species Oophaga pumilio. The sequence continues at coordinate 174,075 of VIAB01001382.1, forward strand.
ATCCTGATAGGGTTTATGTTACAAGTGTAGATACATTTGAGAAAAGTGAACCCCAATCGATGATATGGCAAGTAATACCGATAAAAGTATGCATTTGAAAGTCTTCAATCACTTTTAACTCTTGAATGACTTGTCTTTCCTCTTTTTCCTTTGCCTCCTTTGATAACCAATAAATGCTTGTTTACATGAAGAGAAATAATACAGACAAATGACAATTCTTAGGCCATCGTAGTACATGCAATAAACAGTAAAAGATAATTCTCAATGTAGTTCATGAAGATATCTATACTAGTCAATACTTGCTAAAGAATTCCTCAAAAAATGAATAAACACATGTAAAAGATCCTTATCTCATAGAATCATAGAATCAAAGAATCATGGAATGGTAGAGTTGGAAGGGATCTGATGAGTTATCTGGGCCAACCCCCTGCTCAAAATAGGATTCACTAAATCATCCCAGACAGATGTCTGTTCAGCCTCTGTTTGAAGACTTCCATTGAAGGAAAACTCACCACCTCTTGTGGCAGTCTGTTCCACTCATTGATCATCCTCACTGTCAAAAAGTTTTTCTAATATCTAATCTGTGTCTCCTCCCATTCAGTTTCTAAATTAGTCCTGTCATTTTGTATTGACAATCTATCCTTAAAAAAGATCAATACCAGATCACGAAGGGTGGGTGGGGACTGAGCAACAATTGACACCCATGCTGTTCAGCTGTTCCGGTGCTCATGGCACAATGTGATCAGTAGCGTAGCTGCATATCACAGCTCCATCACCTGTATAGTGGCTGGGCCTAGGTACTGCATATTTTCTCTATTCAAATGACTAGGAGGTGAATCTACAGTACTCAAGCGCAAACGTTGTACAGTTGATGAAACTATGCAGTTTCACTCTGCAATTGAGCACATCCGACTGCCACTGGCACCAGGAACAGTTGATCAGGTGTCATACCTTCACAGATCTGGTATTGATGACCTATCCTAAAGATAGGCATCAATATAAGGTTACTGAATCACCCCTTAAATTTAGATAACAGTCATTATGATTACTTGTAGTGCTATTACATTATGTAATGACTAAAACTGCATATACCAAAAAATAATAAAGTTGGCTGAACCTGACAATTTTGCTAGGACCGGTCGACCGTGTTCCTTGACAGAGGATACAGATTAGGCAGTCTAAATTTAAACTAATGAACATTTTAGTCTAATGTGTATTCGGCACCATTGCCTAGATACCATGCTTCGGCATGTGACCAGCCTCTCTCTTCATTCTGGAGGAGCTAGTCACACCCCTGTCTAGAGTTTTCCTGTTCTGGCAGACTGGACTGAATGTCATAACTGACACAATGCCCAGTCTCTGCCTGACATTCCTCTTACTTAAGCTTACCCTTGAAAAGATCACAATGCAAGGCAGCAGTGGCAGTACTCAGCTGATTGGACCAACCAGTCCAAAGAGTGAAGATCCTGCCAGGATCTTTGGGTCAAATGACAGCCTCATGTAACTGGAAGAAAGAAGTAAGAAGCTTCTGCTAAGCACCAGGAAGGCAAAGGCTTCTAGGTGACTATAATGTGCTGTGTGTATCTATCTATCCATCTAACCACTAACCATGAATGGAGAAAAAGTTTTAGTGTTATTATTCATATTCTCTGAAAAAAGGCCAAGAAAGCAAAAATTCTGCAGTGGTATGTACACTTTTGAGCACAACTGTACATTGTGAAACTTTGTGTGCATGTAATTGAAGAAGGAAAGATGCTCATTGTGACAGAAAACTTGGCTACTGTGAGGTACAATATAAACTGCCAAGAGTATCATCCACCACATAAGGTTACCACAGAGCTCCCTAGTCTATTATTGTCTGCCATTAGGGGCACATACTATATGTTAAGACATTAATATATTAATATGATATGATGTTTTCAAACTGGTATATAGATAAATTTCTTTGTAGCTCATTTTCTCGGTTACTCCAATAAAATACTTTGCAAACATAAAAAGCTGTCTGTAGGGTTACACGTAATTTGCTGCACCATAATAGAGAACATGATATCTATCTGTGATTATTTTTTATTTTGTGCTATTCAGCTGCCCATCTGGATCTTTCACATATTTTGGCAATTTATATTTTATTTAACCCCCATGAATCAAAAAAGTAAGTGTCTGAATTATAAGCCAGAGCCATCTGCCAGCTAACATCTCTGAAATCCAGCTGGTATACATGAAACATATATCAAACTGTGATACAATTCATGGTGACAATGATAATTTTTGCAAATTGCAAGGTCAACATTGATAAGAGATTCAATTAACAGTCTTACAGCACATGTTATGAAAAGAAAATTCTGGATGTCGAGTTTTACAACATATATTCAAAGCTCATATGCAGCATTTACTTGTTTCAACTGTTATCAAGAGGGAAAAGGTTTTCAGTGAAAAATCAGCAACATATTAAGGATTTACAGTAAGTATTGTGTCCCTTAAGTTTGGTATAGAGACCATGATGCCCAGTGGACTTAATTATGGTCTTTTGCTCAATGTGTGCAGTGCCACTCAACAGCGCCAGGAGCTGGGAGATTATATTGTGTGAACTTGTGCATGGTGTCTGGTAAGTGAATGTGTGCGTTGATGCTTCCCTCTGAGCACCATACAATCTTCTCTGCGTGAATGCTGCTAATGCCTTCTGGTTTGAACAAAATTGAAAAGTTCCAAAGCTAGCTGAAAAGAATTCATGGCAAGACTGAAGTTATTACATGTATATATTGTATAATGCATGTAGGATATACTTTATAGAATACATTTTGACATTTTTTTCTAACTAAAAAACTAAATTAGGTTCTCTGGCTGTGATTCATCGACAGCTGCTTTTCACGTTGGTCTTGATGAGGAGGGCAGAGTGGAGTGTGAGGCGCCTGACTTATTAAAAGATATATGACTCTTCACCCATTTATGCAAAATCACATTCGCATTTAACCGTACATGGTTGTTTAAAACTGTCACTGCCCGAAATCGAATGGTAATAGTTTAATGCAAATTGCTGGCCAGGACATTGGAGGCATGCAGCTAACCGTCCAGGGAACAACCAGCTTTATCAGTCCAGACAGGCAGACCAATCACAATGATACAGATTGGTTTAGCCTGAATTTCTTCACAGTGAAGCTACAGAAAAGAACGGAGTCGACTATTAGGTACTGCAGAATGGTGTTGTACACCGACTTCCTCTGTTACTATTGGTGTAATCATTGATCATGGCCTTGAAACCTCATATATTTTACCATCAAAAATGACAGCAGAATCTAGTTGATTAACCCCATAGTTACACCATGATTGCTGAGTACCAATGGGTACCATGGCAGTTCTGAGGCCAAGTTTGTCTACTACAGTAACCTGAGACTCAAGTGTCAGTGTGAAATTGACAGCTCTCGTGCACTGCATTACATGAATTCTTCAGTGCATGAGACCCCCAGACAATGTATTCAAGTCCCTTAATAAGATAAAATAAAAATATTAAAAAAGAAAATATGGAAAAATGTAAAAAACAAAAAATTATGTTAAAATGTTATGCCACTACTAATGAATGTTTATGTAAAAATGAACAAAAAATGTTCACATATTTCCGGAACGACCAGAACTATATAATTGTCACATTACTAATACTGTAAAGCGAATACTGTAAAAAAAATCTAAGAAGGCCAAAAATATATGTATATATACATATATATTATGGAAACGAGTGAAGAAGCGGGTTGGCACCTCCCCTGAAGATCTTACACTAATATAATTGAACTGTGTTTCATGTTTTATCTATTCTGTGACTGTATCACTTAGTTAGCCTGCAGATGGGGTCAACTATAAGGTCAGCCCTTTCCGGGAGTAGTTAAGTGGATATGGGAACTCAAGTCCTGTTTCTTAGTGAGTTGTTGGGAAGTACTGAAAAGAGCAAGAACTATTGTTGCCAGACCAGCGTTAATTAAGGGTCTTCTGAGTGAAGAAGAAAGAAGACTGTATTCAGGTAGCAAGTTCTGAATTAACCAATTATCAAGTGACAGAAATAGTGCTTTATAGAACACATGTGGGGTGCCTACAGCAAATGTTATCTATTTTAGATAAAAAAAAATTCGATTGTAGTCAAAGGGAAGACTGGCCAAAGGGAAGACTGGCCAGACTGGGACACGTTATCTCCTAAGGAGTATATATGTATGTTATATCCTAAGGAGTTGCAACAACAAGTGTAGACAGGTGCGAAGAAGCATTGGTGCACCTGAATGTGGGTGGTCCACATGAATTGAAAGTCAATTACAGTTATGAGGGGCTGGAGCAACCCACCTCAACCCGTTTTGCACTCACAAGAAGGGAAGATAGAAACACCCATATTGACCTACTTTTCCATGCTAAAAGTATCAGAAATGCACATCACATGTAACCGTCAATCTTATACCTCTGAATTGTACAGAAGATGTTTTGCTTAAGTTCTTTTTCTGTTATCAGATGTATATATGTTTCACCAGTTTGTTTGGTAAAGAAAAGTTAATTTTAATAAAACAAAAAAATACAAATTTAGGATCCAGGGACACCCTGACCAAGGGCCACTTCTGTGTCCTGAACACTACAGAGTGTGTATTTCTACTAATTGTAGATACAACTGCAGACCGTAAACTGTTGATAACTTCTCTTTACTAAACGAAGTGGTGAAACATATGTACAATAATAAAATTAGGGACCAAAAGTTTTGCTTTTTTTTTAAAGTGTGATTACTTCTGTTTGTCAGCTATAAAGATGAAAGTTGTGTTTCACATTGTTTTATCCATTTATGAGTTATGGTAGTTTTCAACATTTGCTGGGGAAAATGTTATGCATATTTTGTCATGAGTAGTTTTGTCTAAAAATTGTGAAGTGCAAAATCCAAACAGATGTAGCTATGGAATTCAACTGCTCTCAGAGTCAAGTGTCACATATAGTAAAGAAAGAAAAAGAATGTAACAACTGAGAAACCTATAAGTGGACGACCACAGAAAACTTCCTCCAAAGTTAATCACATTATTAACAAAAAGTTAGTATCTGATGTCCATAAAAGTTGCCTTACAGATTTTGCACGAAATGAATAGAGAATATAGGGTCAAAGTGAGTCACCAAACTGTGGTGCGACGGCTAAAAAGCAGTAGAGTTGACTGCACGAGTTCCAGTCAAGAAGCCTTTCATCTCTGCAAAGAACAAGAAGGTTCAACTTGAGTTGGCCAAAGAACTCAGCCAATGAAAAGAGACAGATTGGTCTAAGATGTTGCAGTTGGATGAATCCAAGTTCAATCTGTT
>VIAB01001382.1:201788-214260 GCA_009801035.1 Oophaga pumilio
AATAATAATAAAATAACATTTCATATTGCTTTTAGTAATAAAAATAATTGATTCAGTTGTAAATCACATAGTTTAGCTATCATCACGCTTTTAAAAAAGGTTTTATCACAAGGTTAGACTAGACATCTTGTCAACTATCTTTCCCGGTAATTGTTTATGAAATGGAGAAAAGCCTATGAAAGCTTCTCTATCTCAGTGGTAGATTTGATGGACACTAAAAATGCTACATTTGTCCTTTATAGAAGTCCCTTTGGAAAGTCACTGATACCTGACAGCTGTTTGGTGACCCTAATAAAATGAGTGGAGTTCCCATGAGAAAACTGCCCACATTAATAAAGCTTCTATCACAGTTGGCAATGTCATTATGAAGGATATTAGATGGATGTATCAGAGGAACATCCCCAAAGGTAGTGTCATTGTATTGAGGCCAAACTACCAAACTAAAGGTGAGGAATCAAACAGTGCCTTAAACTGTACTTTCTACTATGTTCAGTGTGTGGAAAGGTTCATTGATTTTCTTCTAAAGTTGAGCAGAATAGAAATCTTTAAATATAGATTGTGTTCTGAATTGTTCTACTGTTATCAAAAAATGTGTTGGAAAAACAAGGGCAAACTGCCTTTACAAAAATTCTATTGTTAAATCCTTACATATTTTTGCTAGATATGAGTAATTGTCTATACCGGTTTGGTGCAAACCAAAACATCTTGTAGTGAGCATTTCACATACAATCTGACATGTATTTATTAATACTTCATAGCATCCACTGAATAAACCCCTAGGCCTCCCATTTTTTTTCTTCGCTTTCATTCTGTTCTGTTGCATAATGCCATCAAAACAGAGATTTTTACAAATTTGCTTAGGTTCCAGGAGATCAAGGGTTTTCTCCCTTTTCTTCATACTCCTTTTGTCTGGTTGTAAGGCAACGGACACCAAAAGACGCCCTCCCAACATGTTTTGTGTGGAACATGAAGCAAATAACATTTGTTTCCCCCTCCCTCTTGGTAAGTCCCACCTCTCAATCGCCTGATAGCCAAAAAATAGAGATTAAAGCCCCCGTCACACACAGCGATCTCGCTAGCGAGATCGCTGCTGAATCACTAGTTTTGTGATGCAACAGCAATCTCCCCAGCGATATCGCTGTGTGTGACATTCAGCGACGATCACCCCCCCTGTTGGGCACCTGGAAAGTAGATGTGTACGTTGGATACCAGCGTGCTACTGCAGGGGAGCTAGTAACCAAGGTACACATCGGGTTTCCAGGTGCCGTGCAGCACCTAGAAACCCGATGTGTACCTTGGTTACCAGCTCCCTGCATCAGCGGGCTGGTATCCAACATACACTGCGGGTAACTAAGCGACGTTACCCGCAGTGTCGCTGTGCTGATCGCTGCCTGAGCTGCCTGTTTGGCAGCTCAGCAGCGATCATGTAGCGACACACCAGCGATCCTGACAAGTGCATATTGTTGTCGGGATCACTGGTGTGTCGCTATGTGTGACGGGGCCCTTACATTTGGATTGCCTAAAAGATTTCTACATACACCGAAATAACAGTCACTAGCTAATAAACCATAAGTTCCGAAACCTGTAGAAATAGAATAATACTTTTCCTTTGTAAGTAAGCACAACTACATGGACCGTAAGGTTAGTGGAATGAACTTTGGCTATTCCACCCATTTTTTAGCTCACTTTTTCTTGTGCGATGAACCCGAACCTCACCACTTCTCCTGACGTAGCTATTATGTCAGAAGGATCATGTAATGTGGGGTCCCCACTTTCACCAACGTGACATTCCACACCTCCTGGGGACACGTAAGGTCAGCTTTGTACAGTTTGGTAAGGTATAGATTTGCAGTATGAGCACACAGAAATCAATGGGCACTATATTACATAACTGTATTATACAGATCCCTAATTAAGCCATGTGCAGAAACATTAGACTACAAATATAAAATTAAAGTACAGCAATTTCCTAATTATCACAAACGCTTATTTTACTTCCTGTGACACCTTTGATCTAATGTCCCTTTTGATTTTCACTACAGGCTGATTAGCTTCTGTTTTAAAATATTAGTTTGGCCTATAAGATTTGATCAAGAACTAAATTTACTATATGATACTTTAGGTAAAATCCGTAAGCTCAGTGGCTCAGTGGTTAGCACTGTTGCTTTGCAGCCCTGGGGTCCTGGATTTAAATCCAACCAAGGACAACATCTACAAGGAGTTTGTATGTTCTCCCCGTGTCTGTGTGGGTTTCCTCCGGGTTCTCCGGTTTCTTCCCAAACTCCAAAGACATACTTGTAGGGAATATAGATTGTGAGGCCCAATGGTGACAGTGCCGATAATGTTTGTAAAGCACTGCGGAACATGATGGCGCTATATAAGCAAAGCATAATAAATAAATAATACACTGCTTAAGCACTAAGAAACTGATTTTGCAAACATAATTGATCTTAATAGGTTAAATGTAAAATAATTTAATTTTACAGTATGTTGCGGGTACAATTCTCAAACGTTCTTTAGGACAACAAGTGACTGATCAGTAAGGAATATATTCCAATATTCGCCTCAGCTAATCATCAGTAGAAAAAATGAACTATGCCCACATGACGCAAACTTAAGAATATTCAAGAGCTACTGAAAACTTGATGTGAAACCTCTGACCTCATTTTAATATTTACTCTTTGAGCGGCACTACTAAGAATATGAGGAATGCGCTGCCTTGCAGGCTATTCAACCGCAGAAAAAAATTTAATAAGCACAGGAAGACTTTATGTTCACATTCGTCATATTTATATATTCACTATATATCTTGCATGCTCGGGATGCATAAAATGTGCAGACGGCTTGTATGCAGATAGAGAATATTTATTAGTTGAAAATACTTAGAGACATTTCTAAATCAAACACACTTTTTTTGAAAAAAGACAAAAACTACTGACTGGACTAGGACAATGTTTATGTCAAAGTGAAAAATGTCTCCACTAGAGACATAAAATATTATGTTATAAAACAGGGTATTTGGCAATATTATTTCTCATATCTAAACTTCAGAAATGCACTTGGCAAAAATGAGAAAGTGTCTGCTTTAGAGGTGAGTGAATGTATCAGGGTGGAATCGAATTCCAAATTTCTTGTAATACGTTTCCACTCAAAATCAGCATAGTAGCCACCATTTTGCTAAACTGTAAAGGGTTATCAAAAGGATAATAAAAAAAATTATCTTCTCCAACTGCTGAGCTTCTCATCGTTCCCTGTCTGATCCTCATCTCATCTTCTAATAGTTGCAGCGATGTTACTTGCTATTGCTCAGAACCGTCTTGGGCCTCACCAGAGCTAGACTGAAGAGGACCAGGATTTCAGGTCTCATGGTATGATAAGAAGATGTAATGAGGGTCAAATGGGGGAATGGTGAGATGTGAGCAATAATGTGAGTTTAAGTATTTATTTTTTACATATTACATTTATTATGCTTTGGTGACTGGAGAGACCATGAGAGACTCCTGAGCATGATACGGGACATTCAACTTGTGAGAATAACTTCTCTGCAAATCAAAGTTCCCAGGATAATCTGTGAGATCTGGCAAATTTGAAATTTGCAATATCCATTCATCTCTAATCTGCTATAAAACTGGATTTATAAAGACCCTACTAAGAAAAGTATGACTAAGACCATCTATCAATAAAAAAGCGAGGAAGCACGCTATGTGAAACGTGCATTGGGTTGGCCTGGCAGCAGGAGTTCTCTCCACCATTTTTAAAACTATACATTTGACCATGATGTACATAATGTTTATAATATCTGTCAGTGCGGTGCTCTGTTGTGATTGACTCCTGTCATTAGTGTTCACGTTGAGTCTTGGGACTCTTACCTTTTAGCTATGTTTATTGATAATGGCTTACTTACACTTTTTTATTCATTTATAGCTGTCACATATGTCATTCATTCATGACCACTGCACTTTTATAATCTGTATACGTAGTTTACCTATGTACGTCCATCTGCATTGTGCCATCCTCTGAGGTCTTCAGCTGCCTATTCTTTTCTCTGGTTCTTTACCTTGAATGAATTTCTCATTGGATTTTAATATATTTTTAGCCATTTTCAATATAATTGTTCACTTTTGCATTGATATATGCTCTTAGTTATGCTTTTCTTAGTAGGATCTTTATTATTTGCTGCATGTGACCTTTGCGTACACTTGGAACTATATCGGTACTAAAACAGGATTTATGCTTAATTTATAAGTCCCAGTGTAATGTATTAAACTTCCCATACATTTTACATTTGTATTTTTCCCATTTAAGTTTTTTTTTATTTATTTTCAAGACATTTACAATTATTATAGTTTACATTGCAATGTCATCACCGTACATGCCACTGTGATCTTACATCGTATGCTGTCTCCACTATAATCACTATGTAAAATGTATATAATCTAAAGTAGATAAATAAAACTTAATCTCAGTTTTGAATTAAGAAAAAAACGCTACGTAATGGTAAGGCCAGGCCTAGGCTATAGAAAGGTTCATGCGGACATGTGCATCAGAGCCTGTATTTTATATTTTTACTTGCCTCTAAATCATTATTCATTTTAACCTGGCTTAAGTATGTATTTTCCACGCACAGAGAAAATACTGTAGTTTATCTCCTCCAGGATAAAATAATGGGGCATGTTTAAATTCAACATGACTGATTCTTCAATCCTCCAATATTGAGCATTGGGGAAACATCAAAACACCCCAATAAACATTAGACACTTGGCTGATCTGTCTGACATCAGTGGCTTCAAACAGCTTTCATAGATACAGTGAAAGAATTAATTATTTGAGCCCTTGCTGATTTCGGAAGTTTGCCCACTGACAAAGACAAGAACAGTCTATAATTTTAAAGGTAAGTTAATTTTAACACTGAGAGATAGAATATCAAAAATAAAATCCAGAAAATCACATTGTATAAATTATATAAATGTATTTGTATTTTGCAGTAAGAAATAAGTATTTGATCCCTATGACAAACAAGACTTAATACTTGGTGGCAAAATCCTTGTTGGCAAGCACAGCAGTCAGACATTTTTTGTAGTTGATGATGAGGTTTGCGCACATGTCAGGAGGAATTTTGGTTCACTCCTCTTTGTAGATCATCTCTAAATCATTAAGATTTTGAGGCTGTTGCTTGGCAACTTGGAGCTTCAACTCCCTCCATAAGTTTTATATGGGATTAAGGTCTGGAGACTGGCTAGGCCACTCCATGACCTTAATGTGCTTCTTTTTGAGCCACTCCATTGTTGCCTTGGCTGTATGTTTTGGGTCATTGTCTTGCTGGAAGACCCATCCATGACCCATTTTTAGTGTCCTGGCGGAGGGAAGGAGGTTGTCACTCAGGATTTTACTGTACATGGCTCCATCCATTCTCCTATTGATGCAGTGAAGTAATCCCTGCCCTTAGCAGAGAAACACCCCCAAAGCATAATGTTTCCACCTCCATGCTTGAGAGTGGGGACAATGTTCTTTGGGTCATAGGCAGCATTTCTTTTCCTCCAAACACAGTGAATTGAGTTAATGCCAAAGAGCTCAATTTTTGTCTGATCTGACCACAGCAACTTCTCACAGAATCATCCAGGTGTTCATTGGCAAACTTCAGACGGGCCTGCACATGTGCCTTCTTGAGCAGTGGGACCTTGCGGGCACTGCAGGATTTTAAACCTTTATGGTGCAAAGAGTTACCAATGGTTTTCTTGGTGACTGTGATCCCAGCTGCCTTGAGATCATTAGCAAGTTCTCCTCATGTAGTTTTAGGTTGATTTCTCACCTTCTTCATGATCAAGGATAGCCCATGTGATAAGATTTTGCAAGGTGCCCCAGATCGATGTCAATTGACAGTCATTTTGCATTTCTTCCATTTGCTTACAATTGCACCAACAGTTGTCTCCTTCTCACCCGGTGCCTTATGTGTAGTTTTGTAGCCCACACCAGCTTTGGGGAGGTCTATGATTTTGTCCCTGACATCCTTAGAAAGCTCTTTGGTCTTGACTGTTCTTGTCTTTGTCAGTGGGAAAATCAGCAAAGGATAAAATACTTATTTCTCCCACTGTATATTCCAGTCCCTGAAATTTGATGTGGTCACAAATCAGATTAGAAGATGTTCAAAAGAAGTGAGAATAAGCTTTTGATTCTTGAATTAGTGAAGATCATTTTTAACTCGTTGTGCAGCCAGTTATATACAGTGATACATAAAAGTTATAAACGCTAAATAAACAGTTCAACATTTTTAATTCCTTGCTATTGCAAAAAGAGCTTATAGCCAAAAAAAGATGCATTCAATAAAAAAACAATTGCCCTCTAAAGTGTCCGTATCCTTTAATTGCTGCTTCTATCATTGTCCCCTTCTGCTCTAGGTCCCTTAGCACAAAGGACCCAAACACTGTACAATGTACACATTTGTCCTCATTTTCTTGCATACTTTATAGTAAGTTACTAGTCTTTTGATGGCAATCTGAATGAAGTCATAGGACATCCAATGCAGTTTCTTGACAACGTCAATGAGCAAAATAAACTTAGCTATGATTATTATACATGCAGCACTCTTTATGGAAAACAAAAGAACAAAACATAACATATTTTAGAGAGGAAAAGTGGATGAAAAACTGTCATTACCATTGAATAATAAAATGGCAATCATAAAGCTTTCAGTGATGCTGAAATCTATACAAAGAGATATAACAGGGTGTGTAATTACAAGAGAAAAAACTGCACCTCTTGAGCTTGTGCCCAGCGCTTTTAAAGAGAAGAGAATGAAGTGCCATTATTCCGGGTAATTACACATCCCTAAAGTATCTAAATGTACTTATAACATTGGGCAAACCAATGAACCTACTGATTGCAAATTAACAGAAGACGATCTTACAGTGCAGAGTCAAATAAAGAACTTTAGCACAAATTTATAAAAACTGTTGTCTTTGGACCCTGCTATACCAGTGCAGCTGAACCTTGCACATTCTGCAAATGTTAGAGTTTAATTGGTAATTTAATGTTTTGAGCATTAGGAGAAAATGTAAAGTGAAAAAGGTAGTTTTAAGATAATATTTTTCACATATTCACCAGGTACACACTTAATTAAAGATTTCATTTGCAAAGAAATATTATTAGCCTAAAATTAACTTTAACTCCCTTCCGAAATGTGTCTTAACAATACATCACAGGTCTCGTCCACATCTCCGGAGCTGGGCGTGCACCACACCAGGAAAATGCTGGCTGTTTAAAGTAGTTGACCTCTTCTTGTGATAGCAACAGCAAGAGTCAGCTATGATTCCTGTTGCTTAACTATTTAAATGCTGCTGTCAATCTCTGACAAAAGGGAACTGATGGGTTTTGATGGCAGCTTGGAGCATGCTGAAACCCCCATTACTGCCATTTTAATCACAGCGCCATTACCTAGCTTCTTGCGTTGCAACACCATGCACTACTACACGCAGTCAGCATATCCGTAACCATAGAAGCAATCAGTTCTGAAAAAGGTTTATATGTAGGATCAAAATGTTAACAACAATATGGAATGCCAAATAAAACTTGTTTTCTTTCACTGCAACTTTCTGAGTGCTTACACATGTACATAGGGAGAGGCTTGCCAGTCTTTGTCAGCAGGCAGGGAGAAGCACCTGGGGACCCACCTGTATGACTAGTGAATAGTGCAGATTGGTCCCCGATGGTGATTAACCCATAAACAACCTCCAATACGCCTTTTAACGACCATAATTAAGGATACTTATTCCTTGCCGCTGCTTTTTAACACCACTGAGGAATAAGAGAATGGCGGTGCAGAGGGGCGGCGATTTCTGCCAGTGTCAGCTGTACATGACAGCTGACACTGTGCAGTATTGGACCTAACCGATTTTGCGACTGATCAGGTCGGATTAACCCCTTAAATACCACTATCAATAACGACAGCTGCATTTAAGTTGTTACAAGATCCCCTTAGTAACTATTGGACCCCGGTGATGAGAATCGCGGGTCTCGATGGTTACCATGGTTGTCTGATGTCATGTGATGACCCCACTGTATGATGACCTGTGAGATCGCCCCATGAGCGGGATACTCTGGACAAAGTGATGCAGATCCTGAAAGAAATGCATGAGGATCCCACCAGCATTGGAGAATTACAGACGTAACTGTTTCACTGCGTCCAGAGAGAAGGGGAGTCAGTGACCCAGTTTATTAATGCATTGCAGGAGGTGAATGTGCATATTGCTAAACGGGATGATGTGGGGGCTATAGGAGCGGGACCCCATGATGTGATACTGAGGGATCAGTTAAACGAGCTTTGCAGAGCACCTGCATACTAAACCACGTATGACATTCCTAGAAATAGGGGCAGAAACGAACAAGAGGGAGCAGGAGTAGGGCATAGTGGCCTTGGCAGGGATGGTCCGGAGCAATGAGGAACCCACCCCGCCAGTAGCTGAACCAGAGTGGGCCCGGGAAATCCGGAAGTAAATACAGGAAATGCGAGAAGAGTGGTCCAGCCTTAGAAGAGTCACTGCTTTGTCCCAAAATATGTCAAGAGATAGGAGTGAATCAGAGTCCCGCTTGTTCGTCAAGCCTCATCAGTGAACGAGACAGCCCCATGCAGAATGGGATCCAACTTGTTTCAAGTGTGGGAACACTAGACACTACGCCCGAGGTTGTGCGAAATGGGGACGTCCCTACCATGGCAGCCATCTAACCAGTAGGCTCCGTGGATGTGGGACACAGCCCTGAGCCTTTAAGACCAAGGAAGAGAGACAGGAGCCCCGGAGGTTTAATCACTACGAGCCCTACCATCTGGGCTGAAGTGAATGGGCTAGCAGTTCATTGCTTAATTGATACCGGATCGCAAGTGACCACCATGCCAGAAGCTTACTTTAGATGTCATTTTCCAGAAGTGTCACGGCCAGAGTGGGACCCGGTGGTCACACTGATGGTAGCCAACCAGTTGCCCATTCTGGTCACAGGGTGGTTGGGATGGAGATTACTGTAGAGTGTGTGCAAAGGATGTAGGCTGAAAAGGGGTCGTATTGGTCACCGGGGATGTCGACAGAGGGCCTATGATGACTCTCGGGATGAATATTCTGAAAGAAATTGGATCTCTCCTGATCAGTGAGCCACAAGAGGCCTTTTTGCACCATTGGAGCCTGCAAACTCCCCAAAGAAAGGTACTTGAGCAACTGATTCGAGCTGCCCCAGCTCAGGAAATATCAAGTGAAGGGAAAGTTCTAGGAAAGGTGATGGTTCAGGCAGCTGCTAAACTTATTCTACCAACTGGTCAGACGGTGCTCATGTTGCCAGTACAAGCCTGTATGCCCCTTGAGGGGGTGGAGGTGCAGATAGAGCTGACATCGGTTGATCAGGTACCCCCTGGACTCCTCATAGCTTGGACATTAGCAATAGTTCATGACGGTAATGTTGCAGTGCGGTGCGTCAACCTGGGAGAAGATACCTCACCCTCTCGCCTAAGAGTGAAGTGGCTCAGGTCCTGGGAATGCCAGAAGAACTGGTGCAACCAGAGGCCGTGCAGTTGGCTGTAGTGCAAGGAGATCCTTGGACCCTAGCCGCTACAATAACACCAGAGCACGGGACTCTCACCTCAACAGGTGCAACAGGTGGAAGCTGTGTTAGAGAGCTACCAGGAGGTCTTTGCCTGCTATGAAGATGACTTCGGGTGCACTCAAGCTATCACCCATGAAATTCTCATAGGAATTGCTGCACCACAGATACCTCAGATTTATAAAGAACTAAAGAACTAAAGGAGATGCTGGCTCACATGCTGCAGAGTGGAGTTATACAGGAAAGTCAAAGCCTGTGGGTGGCTCCCATAATTTTAGTCTGATAAAAGGACAGAACCCTGTGTTTATGTGTTGATTACAGAGGACTTAATGTTTGTACAGTGTGGGACTCCTATCCATTGCCCAGAATTGAGGAATCTCTGTCTGCCTTAGGAAAGGTGAAGTACTTTTCGTTTCTGGATCTGGCCAACAGGTACTGGCAGGTGCCCATGGTTGAACACTATAAACCGAAGACGGTATTCATACTGCCCATGGGACTGTTTGAGTTTAATAGAATGCCCTTTGGCCTGATAAACGCTCCCGGGATGTTCCAGCGGTTGATTGAGAGATGCTTGGGGACTTGAATTTTGAACCAACACTCATTTACCTCGATGATATCATCGTCTATGCAGTCACCTTTGATGAACATCTTTGGCGGCTGGAGTAAGAGTTGAGTCAGCTGCAGTCACGGCCTGAAGGTGAAACCCCAAAAATTTCACCTTTTCCTCAAACAAATTGAGCATCTGGGACACATTGTATCCGGTGAAGGAGTGAGGCGTGTGCATGAGAAGATAGCGGCTGTGCAGGAGTGGCCCACCCCGACAACGGGTACTGCCAAAGATTCATGAAGAATTTCACTCATCTTGCTAATCTGCTGTTGGAACTGCTAAAAGGAGTGCCGTCTGGTTCAAAAAATTGAGCTATTCAATAGGTAAGCAGCCAGAAAGAAGCCTTCAGAGCCGTAAAAATGGCCTTGACAGAGGGCTCCGACACAGACCCACAGACCATAGTGACTTCTGCCCTCTTGGAGATATTGATGATTGACTACTTACCTGTAGGCTCGGCACATCTCGGGTATGATCACTGTCTGGTGATGACCGACCGTTTCACCAATTTCGCTGTAGTGACTCCAAACCAGGGCCAGACTGCTGAATCAGCTGCACAGGCCATTTGCCGAGATTTCATCCGGGTGTACGGTTGCCCAAAAATGATCCATTCCGACCAGAGTGCCTGCTTCCAAGGTCGAGTGATGGAAGAGTTACATAGTTTGTACCGGATTGTGGAGTCAAGAACTACGCCTTATCATCCTCAGGGCAATGGAGCTGGTGAACGCTTTAATCGGACATTGATTTAGATGCTCCAAGCATTGGAGGAAGATCGGAAAATACGGTGGCCTGAGTTCGTAGCTGAATTGGTGTGGGTGTACAACAATCGAGTGTACAGTACAATGGGATACACCCCGTATACCTTGCTGTTCAGGCGAAAGGGACTAGAGATCACTGAGCTGGAGTTAGACCTAGAGGAGGACTACCAGCGGACAGGGGTGTCTTCCTGGGTTCGGGAACACCAACGTCGATTTCGACGATCCACTTCGAACATCGACATCGACTTCAGACCCTACACCGGCTGGTGCAGACGAAGTTTTGAGAACTCCAGCACCATGAAACAATGCCTATTCGGGAAACCGCTCTGAGAGCAGGAGATCAGGTGTTGATCTGTAACAAGTGGCCCCGGGGAAAACTGGGACACCGAAAGGAGAAGACCCTACATCGAATGGCACTCCGAGTCAGTTCTGATGGGCCGGTATATGAAGTCCAGCCTGAACGAGTAGAAGGAGCACCTACCTGGGTAGTTCACCATAGCATGTGGCAGCCCTACCTGTACCAAGGACCTGAGGAAGGAAAAGAAGCGTCGAACATTACCAATACGCCCACTATGACAGTTCTTGACTTTGACAAAGAAGAAAGGTCGGCCTCGCCCCAAGACCTTAACAATTCTACCGCCCCCAGGGAAGTGAGTACTGCAGTGCCAATGTGTGAAGTGACAGAAATGGCAGACTCATTGGATCAAAATATCCCCTCTCCTCCCATAAGTCAACCTGGATTACGCCGATCGGATAGAACAACAGCTGAAGTGCCCCCATCCCGTTATGAACAAGATCAATTCATCTAGCAACAAATCATTCAAGGAGTGAAAGAATGGGAATGTCTGGTGAAGGAGTTCTCACCAGTGGAATGGCGAGTTAAAGGAGAATGGGGGTGGAAGGAAGAAGACCGGGCTGTGGGTACCAATAAGATACCGGGTCTGGAACTGTGGAGGCCGCGTCCAGTGTTGCAGGGGAAAAGGAAATGGATGACGGAAAGAACCCATGATCCAGAGAGGAGGGACGTTGTAAGTGCAGGGAGGAGAGAGGGTTTAACACGGGAAGAGGCAGAGAGCTCACGCTGGAGAGAAGAGAGGGCAGGGAACTGATGCACGCTACGGGAGAGTTAGACCATGCGCTAGTCAAAGATCAAGGGCAACGTGCGCCGACTGGGAGAGTGTAGTGCAGAACTCCCGATTGCAGAGCACATTGAAAGGCATGGTGTTGTGCAGGATCCCCGATTTCAGAACGTGCCAAGTGGGAGAGTGTGATGTAAAACTCCTGACTGCAGAGCATGCCAAGTGGGAGATTGTGGTGAAAGACTCCTGGCTGCAGAGCAATGTGATGGACTAGGGGCTCAACGGGTTAGACCAGTGACCACCCATTGCCGCCAGATAAGAGTGCACAGATCCTTTGAGCGAGGAGGCCTGAAGGTCTCAGTACCGGCATTGGCCAGCTCACAACTTCCGTACCTGGAGAAGTGAACAGCAACAGACTCACGATAAGTGAAGCAGATAAATACCGTATATAC
>VIAB01001383.1:24778-43533 GCA_009801035.1 Oophaga pumilio
CGATCTCGCTAGCGATCTCGTTATATGTGACGGGGCCTTTACACCACTTTTACAGACTGACAATAAAACATACAAAACCACAGTTAATATGGATTTGAATGGAAAAAATGTTAAGAAACATTCTTTCCAGGATAGTGACTTGTATATAAGGCAAAATAAACAGGAGAAAAAAATGCTCCTCCACACCTTGTGCCATGTTCAAACGCAGTGTTTTTGCTGCATTTTTGCATTGCTTCCAATGGTAAAAAAACATTCAACAGGAAATGTAATTTTATCATTTTAATATCTTATCTGGCAATGTGGTGTGTAAGACATGATCAGACACATCTTGTTTAATTTATGAAGGAGGGACTCTGAAAGTTACAATTTTTTCTTTCAGCGCCATCAGGAAGCTATCACTATTTGTAGAGGGCCATCAGGTGGCCCCTTCTATTGTGAGAGGGCCAGCAAGTGGGTCTCACTGTTGTCCGAGGGCCATCAGGCGGCCCTCACTCTAATTTTAGAGGGCTAACAGCCGGCCTTCACTAAGCATTTTTGGATGGCCATGTATTCCTACTACAATATAATTTTTCTATCTGAGGTGGGCAAATTTTCTTTTCCACATTAACCCCTTAGTGACAGAGCCTATTTGGTATTTAATGACAAAGCCAACTTTCCTGACATACTGTATTTCATGTTAGTGGTAAAATTTCTTCGATATGACTAGCGTTTATTTATGAAAAAAATGGAAATTTGGCAAAAAGTTTGAAAATTCTGCAATTTTCAAAATTTTAATTTTTGTACCCTTAAATCAGAGAGTGATGTCACACAATATAGTTAATAAAAAAACATTTCCCACATGTTAACTTTACATCAGCACAATTTTGGAAACATATTTTTTTTTGTTAGGACGTTATAAGGGTTAAAAATTGACCAGCGATTTCTCAGTTTTCCAACAAAAATTACAAAACCATTTTTTAGGGACCATCTCACATTTGAAGTGAGTTTGGGGGGGTCAATATAACAGAAAATACCCAAAAGTGACACAATTCTAAAAACTTCACCCCTCCAGGTGCACAAAACCACATTCAAGAAGTTTATTAACCCTTCAGGTGCTTCATGAGAACTAAAACAATGTGGAAGGAAAAAATTAACATTTTACTTTTCTCCAAAAAAATTTAATTTGGAACCAAACTTTTTTATTTTAACAAGGGTATCAGGAGAAAATGGACCATAAGATTTGTTGTGCAATTTTTCTTGATACCCCGAATGTGGGAGAAAGCCACTGTTTTGGCGCATGACAGGGCTCAGAAGGGAGGGAGCACGTTTCACTTTTTGAATGCAAAATTGTCTGGAATCAATGGCGGGCGCCATGTCACGTTTGGAGACCCCCGATGTATCTAAACAGTTGAAACCCCCCAATTCTAACTCCAACCCTAACCCAGCCCTAACCCCAACACACCCCTAACCCTAAACCCAACCCTAACCACAACCTCAACACCACCCTAACCCCAACACAACCCTAACCTCAACCCTAGCCCAAAAAATAACTCTAGCTCTAACCCTAGCCTCAACCCTAACCCTAGCCCAACCCTAACCCTAGCTCTAACCCCAACCTTAACACTAGCCCCAACCCTAACACTAGCCCTAATTCTTACCCTAGCCCCAAACCTAACCCTAGCCCCAACCTTAACCCTAAACCAAGCCCCAGCCCTAAATCTAGCTATAACCCCAACCATAACACTAACCCTAATGGAAAAATGGAAAAAAAAAATTTTTATCTTATTTTTACCTAACTAACAGGGTGATAAAAGGGGGTTTGATTTACTATTCTTTTTATTTTGATCACTATGATAGGGCCTGTCACAGTGATCAAAATGAACGAATAGGAAAAATCTCCTATTGCTGCCGGGTGCCGGCCAGCAGATCTCGGCAGGCGCACTGCGCATGTGCCCACTATATTCTTCCCAGAAGAAAACGTCTAGGGCCAGGGAACAGAGACGGAGACACCGGGGGACATTGGAGGTACCGGGGGGGCTCGTAGGACATCATCTCTCTCTCCTATGATGTGCTGGATCATATCAGAGGAGTGAGAAATAAATGGGAAAGTAGACCTTTTTTGCAGTCTCCGTTATTCGTTGAATAACGGTGATCGCAACACTGGGGACGGTAAAAACCAACCCGAATCATGTTCTCAGAGGTCTCGGCTACGCCCGGTAGATGAGACCCTGGAGATTTTCCAACGCTGGGGGGGGGCGCTATACACTTATTTCTCAGCACCGCTAAAAAGCATCGATGAGGAATAAGTACCCTTAACTGCCGCCGTTAAAAGGAGTATCGGCGGTCGTTAAGGGGTTTATGCTGTAAACTTTGAAACTTGGAGGGCCAGCAGTTGGCCCAAACAATTTTAAAGAGGACCAGCAGGTAGCCCCACTATTTTTAGAGGGCCAGCAGCCCAGATGAGACAAGGATAGCGTATTTTGGTAAAAACGTAATATGCTATCCCTAGTCGAAAAAGTTAAATCCAGCTTCAGAAATCCAATGCACAAAAAATATCAAATTTATTACGTAGATGAAAAATAAGAAAACCGCATAGTATTCACAGCCCTGGCTTGGGGAGATGAAAGGGAGACATGTTTCAGACCCTCAGGTCTTTAATCATTGCAATCTGAAGTTAGCCAGTCAGTCTGTATTATATACCTACTGCCACAACTCACTGTAGCCGAAGTGAAGATAAGAGCAGTATTATTATAACAGAATAGAATCTATTTGAATTAACCCTGAAAAAGCGATTAGTTTAATGTAGCAGTATCAAGGACTGTTATTTCATCAACCCTGCTGGGGAATATAGTGGAACCTGATATGGAGGAGACCAGGATCTTCTGTACAAATTCTCCTGTCCCGGCTTTGAAATCTTGTATGCAATGTGAGAACTCCCTGTGTGGCGACCACCTGACAGCCCACAACAAGGCACTGGATTATATATTACTAATAGAACCCACCGACTCTTTTGGTTTCCAAAAATGTTCCCTCAACTAGAAGGTGGAGCCTCAGAAAAGCATTTTTTTTAATTACTAAGGATTTCATCTCCTACACTGGTAAAACTTATGCACAAAGTGCAAGGGATGCCAAAAATTAGAAAGAAGCACTCCAATACCACTTTGATGAGATGTGGTGGAGGGACTCAGAATACATTTTTTCCCATTATTAAGGAGTGGGTATCCTAAACTGATGATGTCCATGAACAAAGTGCATGCTGAACAGACAAGATGAAGGTGGTGTGGGTAGTACCATCTGTAGCATAGGCAACCAGCTCAGATATTTATGCCCACTCATCAGCTCTTATGTGCGGAGGCTGAACGGAATACCGACAGGAATGGTGTAGCTGGTATTCAACTACTGCCCTCAGTCACTCACAAAGCCTTGCCAACATATGTAACATTGAGTTCCACTACATGGTGACATTGCACACCAGTTGGTGAGCTGGAAGTTGCAAACGCTGCTGCTGCAGCACTGCCAGGGTAACAGCAGCTGTAGCTGACTTGCAGAAATGGGCACACTCGTGGTATACTTTCACAAGTAGCTCAGATAGATTTGGGTAGATTTTGAGATACAGTTGAACCACTAAGTTGAGCACGTGGACCAGGCATGGTACATGTGCGAGGTTGCAAAGCTTCAGAGCAACCATTATCACACGCAATCAGGGGCGAGAGCCACAAATCAATATGGTCTTTTAGACCTTTCAACAACTCTGCAGCAGCGTGCGGTTTGTCACCTAAGCATATTAGCTTCAGCAGAGCCTGTTGCCGCTTGGCCAAGGCAGTGCAGCAGTGCTACCAGCTTGTGACTGATAATGCTGTTCTGAGGCTGAGGAGGAGGAGGAGGTGCAGGAACTGCTGTAGAAGGTGGGAGCAACCCTGATTGAACCAAGGCTGCAATCCTCGGTGTTGGTAGCACGTATTCCGTCCCAGGGTCCGACTGAGTCCCGGCTTCCACAATGTTCACTCAGTGTGCCATCAGGGAAATGTAGTGTCTTTGGCATCAAGCCCTTGTCCAGGTGTCCGTGGTTAAGTGGACCTTCCTAGTAACAGCATTGGTCAAGGCACGGCTACTGTTATGGGACACGTGTTTGTGTAAGGCGGCACACCTGGAGAAATAGTGGCGGATGGGGATCGAGTACCGAGTGACCACCATCGCCATGAGGTTGCGGAAGGCTTCTGCTTACACAAGCTCGAACGGCAACATTTCCAGGGCATTCAGTGTGGAAATGTAGCCGTTTAGTATTGTGGCCCATGGGCAGGTGGCTGTGTATTTCGCTTGCATTCCAAGGACAACTGTATGCTGCGATGGCACAAGGACGGGGACATGGGTTGCTGACAGTGGTTGCAAGTGTGCAATGACAGGTGCAGGGTGGGTGGCATCTTCGTCTGCGTCATGGATAAGGGATTGGTTTGGACATAGAACAGGGGACGAGGCTGTGGTATCACCCACAGAAACTGTGTCTGCACCCTGGCGTTTGGCCCAACAAGTTGGGTGCTTTGCTGTAATGTGCTTGAGCATGCTGGTGGTGGTCAGGCTGGTAGTTGTGCTGCCCCTGCTGATGCTAGCAGTGCAGATGTTGCAAATGGCCTTTATGGGTTAACTGGAGTGTCTTTAACCCCTTTACGACATGCACCATACATGTACGGCGCATGTCGGGTCTCTCCCTTTGATGTGGGCTGAGGGGTTAACCCACATCTTTTCCGGCACATATCAGCTGATTTGGACAGCTGACACGTGCCCCTAACAGCCATTGGTAGAATCGCGATTCACCCACGGCTGTTAACCTGTTAAATGCCGCTGTCAATCTCTGACAGCAGCATTTAACATGATTGCACAGGAAGCGCATCACTAATCCCACCCATCGTGCCTGTATCACATGACCTCGGGTTGCCGATGGGTTGGCATGAAAACCTGGGGTCTTCAGCAGACCCCTGTGGTTGTCATTGCCGGATTGCTATGAGTGCAGCCCAGCGGTCGGCGCTCATAGTAAGTGAGCATTTCTCCTACAAAGAGCAGGACTGCAACCTTGCACAAGTACAAGCGGATGATCGGATGATTGCAGCTTCTAGTATCCGATGGAGACTATTGAAGCAAGTGTAAAGTAAGAAAAAAATGTTTGTAAAAAAAATAAAAACATATAAAAGTTTAAATTACTCCCCATTCGCCCCATTCAAAATAAAACAATAATAAATACACATATCTGGTGTTGCCGTATTCAGAATTGCTCGATCTATCAATATATAAAAAGAATTAATCCGATCAGTTAACGACATAATAAGAAAAAAAGTAAAAACGCCAAAATTACATTTTTTGGTTGCTGCAACGTTGCATTAAAAGGCAATAATGGGTAATCAAAACATCATATCTACACCAAAATGGGATTAATAAAAATGTCAGCTCGGCACGCAAACAATAAGCCCTCACCCAGCCCCAGATCCCAAAAAATGTAGACACTACGGGTCTGTGAAAACGGGATGCTTTTTTCTTTTAACAAATATTAGATTTTTTTTTCACCGCTTAAATGAAAAAGACTCTACAAACTCATAATAATTTGTAGAATCATAATGGCAGGTCCGTTTTAGCATTTGGTGAACATATTACAAATAAAAATACAACAATTATGGAATTGCACTTTTTTGCAATTTCACCGCACTTGAAATTTTTCCCATTTTCTATTACACTTCATGGTAAAAGCAATGGTTGTCGTTCAAAAGTACAACTCGCAAAACAAAAACAAGCCCTTACAAGGTAATATTGATGGAAAAATAAAAAAAGTTATGGCTCTTGGAAGAAGGGAAGCAAAAAAGAGAAACGCAAAAATGAAAATGGGCTGCGGCGTTAAGGGGTTAAAAAAGGGCCTGACTCGTGAACACCTAAACCTTGTCATGGCAACTTCATCAGAGTTGGTTTTCTGGGAAACACTTGCCCGCTTTGTGTCTCTGACCACACCACTACCTCTTCCTGGCTGTTGTGGTTCTGTGGATCTCTTCCCCTGTGCGCAGCTGTCCTAGCTTTCATGTTACCTTCCCAGGTTGGGTCAGTGACTACATCATCCACTGCCTTGTCTTTCTCTTCTGCACCCCCCTGACTTGCTGACGTAACAAAAACACTTGTAGGCAATTGTGTCTCATTATCATCCACCTCTTGCGACAGTAATTGCATTTTCCCACCAACGTCTTCTTGTGAGCGTGGCTACTCAAATATTTAGGCATCGCTACATGTGATCTTCTCATGTCCCACTTGAAACAGGCAGGTCGAGAGGCCAAAATCTGTAAATGGAAATGTGAACAGCTCTTCGAAGTGTCCAATTGTGACATCACCTGTCTCAGGGAACGTGGCATGGTGGGAGGAAGGAAAATCAGAGTGAGGATTATGCGGTCCAGTACTGAGACGGTGGTGCTGGCAAAGTGACTGGAAGCATTATCTGCTATCCATCCAACAACCTTTTCACACTGCTCTGGCTTCAACAGTGGTGTTCCACGCCCCCCTATAAAGTGGTACAGGAAGTTAGATCGACATGATGTGTATGTTGAGCTCCCGTGGCAGGCATAGTGTCACCTTTCCCACAGCCTCTGTGCTTACCATCAGCATCACGTCCACTTTCCAACTCTTACCAGGCATCTTGCCCATTTTAAATAATGTATGATATATCCCTGTTGACAAAACATTGCAGAATTACTATCGCAGGAAAATTTGTCCACTTCAGATGGACTTATTAAACTGCAGTATCAACATAGTGATGCCATTTGTAACTAAACAAGATTTTTTTTGTGTTTTTAGGCACAACTACAGCATGAAAAATGCTGCATAAAAATTACACTGCTGATAAAACTTGCAGTATTATAATGGCTTGAAAATTGGCCCATTTCATATGAACTTATTTGACTGCACAATACAGCGATGCCATTTGTAACCAAACAATTTTTGTTGTGTTTTGAGGCACAACTGCAGCACGAAAAATGCTGTATAAAATTACACTGTTGATAAAAATTGCAGTATTACAATGTCAGGGAAATTGGCCCACTTCAGATGGATTTATTAAACTACAGTATCAATAGAGTGGTGCTATTTGTAACCAAACAAGTTTTTTTGTGTGTTTTGAGGCCCAATTGCAGCACGATAAATTTTGAATAAAATTACACTGCTGAAAAATTTGCAGCACTACTATTACAGGAAAATTTGCATACCTCAGATGGACTGATTACACTGCATGAGCAACATAACGATGGTATTTTTAATAGAAATAGTATAATGGGGAGTGACATCTTTTCCACGACAGCTAACCAAGCAGATGGATGCCTAACCAGGAGTGCTCACATTTCAAACAATTATTGGCAGACACCACCAAAGTGGCATCAATTTCACCACAGTAGAGATAGTATAATAGGGACCGACACATCTTCCACTACAGCCAACTAAGCAGACATCTAACCAAGAGAGTACAAATTTCCAAAAATTAGTGGCAGACACCAACAAAGTGGCTCCAATCTCATCATAGTAGAAATAGTATAATGGGGAGCAACATCTTTACCATGACAGCCAACCCAGCAGATGGACACCCGACCAGGAATGTTCACGTTTCGAAAACTTATTGGCAGACACCACCAAAGTGCCATCAATTTCACGGGAGTAGAATTTTAGAAATAGTATAATGGGGAGCGACATCTTTTCCACGACAGCCAACCCAGCAGATGGACAATAGTGATGAGCGAATTTGTTCGGAAAATGATCGCCAAACATGAATTCGCCACGAACATGGCACATTCGGATTCGTGATCGGAAACCCGAGCAAAATTTTATAAAATCGGTAACATTCTGTAAAAGTGCGGGAAAATATTTGCGTTGCCACAAAAATATGTTCAGCACTTTAGCAACAATAATTTTGGTGTATTATGACCGTTTGGCACGTGTTTGATGAGGGGAGGGGGTTTGCAGAGCTCAGAGGCTCGGCGGTCTTGTAAGCACAGCATAGCAGTCATTTTTTTTCCCTAACTTTGTGTGGCTAGCCAATCAGGGCTCAGGAAACACCTACAATGTCCTGACACAACGGCTTGTGTCATTGGCCGCTGAAATCACATGCCCTCTCCATATAAATAGTAAACATCTTGTTTTAGTGCCATTTTGACACTGTAACAGTGCAGAGAGGGTTCTCCTGATGCTGCCACTGTTAACTGCAAGATTTCAGATAGTTAGTTAGGCGGTTGTATATCAGTCAGACAGTGTAGTTAGATAGCGTCCAGTGTGGCTGTAAAATTTACCGGAATTTTTTTTTTTTGAGGGGGGTATTACTGAGGTTCACAGACAAGCTGGCAGGGCACATGTCCTACAAGTGTGTTGTGCACTGCTTCTATAGTGCTCTAGCACGAGTATACCATTCTAAATAATATTACTTCAGTAGCTAAATGTGAAAAAGCCTGCTGTATCCCGCATTTTAGCTAGTTAGCTAGGTGGTTGTATATCAGTCAGATACTGTAGGTAGCTAGTGTCCAGTATGGCTGTAAAATTTACCTTCCAGCACTTTTTTTTCCAGCAGGGCACATGTCCTACAAGTGTGTTGTGCACTGCTTCTATTGTGATCCATGCACGAGTATAGCATTCTAATTCACATGTAGCTAGTGAAAAAATATTAAACAGTCTGCTACGTCCCACCTTGACATTTAGTGCTGTGGTGAAATAAAATTGTCTGCAGACCTAAGGCACATTAAAAAAAAGTTAAATTTTTTTTCTGTTGCTAAATGTGAAACAGCCTGCTGTATCCCACATAATCATTTTGTGGCTGTGATATGAACCTGTCTGCAGATTTACAAAACCATATTTTTAGGGACCATCTCACATTTGAAGTGACTTTAAGGGGCCTATATGACAGAAAATACCCAAGAGTGACACCATTCTAAAAACTGCACCCATCAAGGTGCTCAAAACCACATTCAAGAAGCTTATTAACCGTTCAGGTGCTTCACAGGAATTAATGGAATGTGGAAGGAAAAAATAAACATTTAACTATTTTTCACAAAAATTTTCTTTTAGACCTAATTGTTTTTACTTTCTCAAGGGTAATAAGAGAAAATGGACCATAAGATTTGTTGTGCAATTTCTCCTGAGCATGCCAATAGCCCATATGTGAGGGAAAACCACTGTTTGGGCACATGGCAGAGCTCCGAAGGGAAGGAACGCCATTTCACTTTTGGAATGTAAAATTTGCTGGCATAATTAGAGGACGCCATGTCAAGTTTGGAGAGCCCCTGATGTGCCTAAACACAGTGGAACCCCCCCACAAGTTACAACATTTTGGAAATTAGACCCCTCAGGGAACTTATCTAGATGTGTATTGAGCAACTTGAAACCCGAGGTGCACAAGTATAACGTTAAGCCGTGAAAATAAAAAAATCATATTTTTCCCAAAACTTTTTTAACAGGAGAAATTGCTCCATTCAATTTGTTTGGCAATTTCTCCTGAGTGCGCAGATTCCCAATATGTGGAGAAAAACAACTGTTTGAGCGCACGGCAGGGCTTCTAGGGGAAGGAGCGGCATTTGACTTTTTGAATGTAAAATTTGCTAGAATAATTAGTGGATGCCATGTTGCATTTGGAGAGCCCCTGATGTGCCTAAACAGTGTAAACCCCCCACAAGTTACACGATTTTGGAAACTAGACCCTTTTGTGAACTATTGAGCACCTTGAACCCCCAGGTGCTTCACAGAAGTTTGTAACGTTAAGCCATGAAAAGTCTTTTTTTAGCTCCAAATTTTGCATGTTCACAAGGGTAACAGGAGAAAATGGACCCCTAAATTTGTTGTGCAATTTCTCATTAGCTCACCAATAGCACATATGTCGTAGAAAACTGCTTTTGATGCACAGTGCAAAGCTCAGAAGGGAAGAAACACCATATTACAGTGCATGTTTTGCAGCACTGGTTTGAGGATGCTTGTCAAATTGGAAGCGCCCCTAAGGTGCCAACACAGCAGAACCCCCACATAAGTGACCCCATTTTACAAACTAAACCATTTATACCACCAAGATTGTGTGTTAGCCACAAGTTTTACATTTTTATACTGGGAAATAGGTAAAAATGGCACCAAAATTTGTCCCAAAATTCCTACTGAACGTGGCAATACCCTATACGTGGCTGTACAGTACTACTTTGCCATACGGAGAGACTCGGGAGGGACGAAACGCTATTTGCCTCCTGAAATGCAGGTTTTCCTAGAATAGTTTGCGGATTCGATATAAAGAGCCCCTAAGAGCTAGAAAAGTAAAATCCCCCCTCAAGTGACCCCATTTTGGAAATTATAACCCCTTGGGAATTTATCTACAGATATAGTGACGATTTTGACTACATAGGCGTTTTTCATAAACAAGCAGCCGTGGATGTTGGGGAGTGAAAATTGCAAAATGCCATTGTAGTGACCAGTACATTATGCCAAACTCATGCTTTTGGAGACACGCACCTGTAAATTAGGCGGGCTGTCATCACTACAAAAATGCCAAACATGTGGGCGCTAAATGTGGTTTAGGCACACTGGGGCTCAGAAGGGAGGGGGGGATTTGGATTTGGGAGCGGCAAATTTGCTGAATTTCTTTTGTGGGCCGAGGAGCCATTTAGCTTTTCCAGAGCCTTTGTGCTACCAGTAACGTGGAAGCTACTATATTACCGTTAACAGATGATAGACCTTAGTGAGGGCTTGCTTTTTTGTGGAGTGAGTTGAAGCTTTTATTGGGAATATTTTACATAACATTTATGATCATATTTATCCGGCGCTCTACACTGAGCACTAACATAGGGGTTTCCATCTAAGTCTCCAGGTGACGTGACAGATGAAACCCCCGATGGATCCATTTACTATAATGAGGCATCAGAGTTACTCTGTTCAGTGGTGTCCTTCTTTTCAGAAGTTCACAAAACTATGGCCAACAGCACTTTTATTAGATCCAAAAAAGACGGACACCACCGGATCACAGGTCCTATGGCGTCCACAGTGCCTCCATCTGCCTCAGTATAGGGAATCTTCCGCCGAGTGTTCTGCCTGAATCATGTATTTCAGAGATTTACATGGAAACCCAAGGGTAAGCACTCAGAACAGAGCGCAGGATAAATGTACGCCGAGCTCTTTGGGAAGCAGAATGGAAAAAATCAACAGCATGTGAAGAATTGGTTATATTTACTTTTTATGCCATTCCTTGTGAGGTATAAGTGATTAGGTGACTTTATTCTTCGGGTCGGTGCGATTACAGAGATACCAGAATTAATATTGGGATTGTATGACGCTTTTTATTGCGAATACTAGTTTTTGCATCACCATATTTTGAGAGCTATAATTTTTCCATATTTCGGCCGATAGTGTCATGTTATGGCGTGTTTTCTGCAGGATGAGTTATCTTTTTATTGGTACCATTTTTGGGCACATGACATTTTTTGATCGCTTTATATACCGATTTTTGAGA
Source organism: Oophaga pumilio (assembly GCA_009801035.1). NCBI lineage: Eukaryota > Metazoa > Chordata > Amphibia > Anura > Dendrobatidae > Oophaga > Oophaga pumilio. Next base: position 36,243 of record VIAB01001383.1, read on the forward strand.
GAAAGAATGAATAAAAACCAGATATTCAGGAATTGCTTTTTGGATTTTTGGGATATTTTTTATATAGTTCCGCGTGTGTTAAAATTGATAAGGCAGATTTATTCTTTGGGTCAGAACGATTACAGTGATACCCCAATTATATATTTTTTATGTTTTGGCGCTTTTACACAATAACATTTTTTTTTAAATAATTATTTTTGCATCGCTTTATTCTGAGAGCTATGACTTTTTTATTATTCTGCTGATGGAGCTGTATGGCGGCTTGTTTTTCGTGGGACAAGATGACATTTTCAGCTGTATCATTTTTATTTACATGTGTCTTTTTGATTGCGTTTTATTGCACTTCTTGTTCGGCAGTATGATGATAAAGCATTGTTTTTTGCCTTTTTTTATTTTTTTTTACAATGTTCACTGAAGGGGTTAACTAGTGAGACAGTTTTATAGAGCGGGTCGTTTCAAATATGGGTGCTTTTATTGTTTATTTTTTCATTTACATAAATAAATGTATTTATTGGAAAAATATTTGATTCTTTTTTTTCTTTATTTGGGGATTTAAAAAAAATATTTTTTACATTTTTTAATTTTTTTTACTTTTTTACAATGTCACAGTATACTTATATCATCATTTTGCTGATATGATGTTCTGCAATGCTTCTGCAGTGCAGAACATCAAAGCAGCATCTGACAGGCAGGCAAGGAGGCGTCTCAGGCATTGCTCTGAGCAGGCACTGACACGCCACCTTCGCTGAAGGACCTCGCAACCGGGAGCCTCCACAGAGACCATCAGGAAAACGCGATCGCATCGCGTTGTCCTAATGGAAGCACGCAGGGAACCCATTCCCTGCGCGAGTCTTCTCTATGTCGCTGTCACTACTGACAGCGGTATCAGAGGGGTTAAATGCCTGTGATTGGTGCTAGCAACGGTAGTGGGCGTTGCTGCGGGGTGTCAGCTCTCACATAGAGCTGACACCCACACCCGATTGCTGGGTCGCTCAGCGTGAGGCCACACGATCGTGCCGTTGTACCTGTACTGCTGTTTGCTGGAACACAGCTCCAGCAGAGCAGTACATGTATGGCGCATATCAGAGAGGGGTCAAAGTCCTGGACTACCCCTTTAATTAGTTAGTTGCTGTTTAATGTATTTATGAACATGTGGATAATAGTAATAAGCGGTCGTGCTCAGATAACGTCTTATGCGAGCATGCTCGGGTGTTATCCAAACATCGGAGAGTGCTCGTATATTATGTTCGAGTCCCCGTAGCTGCATGATTTGCGCTGTTACACAGCTATAGCACATGTGAGGATTGCCTAACAAACAGACAATCCTCACGTGTTGAGGATGTCTAGAAGCGCAAATCATGATGCAGCTACGGGGACTCAACATTATATACGAGCACGTCCGCTCATCACTAGTGCAGACCATACAAACATGTGGACTGCTACAATCTGCTCCTGTAACCTCTGAAAATGCTGCAGAATATAATTACTAGTCTAGTAGTTTTTTGGCGACTAGAAGGCCAGTATGGCAGTAATTTTATTCTTGCCCATAAAGGCAGAATTAAAATAGGGAAACTGTTCTTAACATAGACTTTTCTGAGGAATTAAAACTTGTTCTTGGACCCACAAAACCAGTCTTTTATGTGTGCCTTTTTATTGACCCTTGTGAGCACAAGGATATTCCTATGCAGACACTATAGCGTATTCTGTTCACATTCGGCCAGAACTAGGACACACACATATGTATATATTTATGAAGCCATCATGTGTGGTCACTGAATGTGTGTTGGGACAGAAAACAGACTCAACCCTTCAATCTTCTTGTAGACAGCTCAGCCTTCTCCTGCTGAGATGGTGATTACTTTCACACTTCTTAAAAACACAAACTTCCTCCTTTTGGCTGTATTTATAAATCCTTTGTGTTAAGGAGAGATATTTAGTTTGCTTACAGAGGCTTCCCAAAGGAGAATACACCATTATATCATCTGCTCACAAAAATGTTTCTATGTTATGGCTTTTTTTATGCATTAAGTTTTTGATCAGTATTTAAAGAACATTTTCCTCTAAAATGAAAACCATCTAGAAAAATGTTCCAGTGTATGTGGTTACCAGTTAGTCATTTGCTATACTGGTTACAGGGAAAGCTTTTAAGGTGTCCAGTGTTCTTCAAGATGTCTTCCTAAGGGCAATCTTTGGCTCGATCTCCACAAGGGGTGTCTGTCATAAGGTACTGCCACACTAAACGCTCCCGCTAACGATCACGATAGCGACGCATACTAATGCGATCGTTTTTGTGATCGTTTTGATGTCGCTAGTAGCTGCCAAACTTAACGATCTCGTTAACGACGCATAAGCGGTTAGCGATCTCGTTAACGACTTTTGCGGTCATTGTGATGTAAAAAACAGCGCACATCGTTAACAAAAGGTGCCAGACACAGCGATATAGCGCTCACCAGCGGGACGCCAACGATAAAATACGGTCCAGAACTCTAGTGAACGATCAGCGAGATCACAGCAGGGGCCACGTCGTTGCTACATGCCACACACAACAACGTCACTAACGAGATCGCTAAATAGTGACGTTTTTTAGCGATCTCGTTAGCGTTCTTGTTTAGTGTGGCATACTCTTTAGTCCATGGCGCACTGCAAGTGTGAAACCAATTCGGATTATCACTTCTCAGCCTTTTGGCTAAAATCAAGTGCAGTGGTCTAGTGGCTGCTGCCTTGGTCTTGGCTTGGAGGTGCTCAGGGTACCAAGCTCCTTGGCCTGGGGGGACCGTTGCATCTAGGGGTGTGGCTTCACACTCCTGCTGCTATTAGGGAGTCGACTTAAGGGTATGCCACACTAAACAACATCGCTAACGGGATCGCTAAAAAACGTCACTATTTAGCGATCCCGTTAGCGATGTTGTTGTGTGCGGCATGCAGCAACGACGTGGCCCCTGCTGTGATCTCGTCCGTCGTCCTGATCGTTCCGGACCCTATTCTGATCGTCGGCGTCCAGCTGGGTAAGTATATATCGCTGAGTGTGGCACCTTTTTTAGCGATTTAGCGGTACTTTTGTACCGCTAAAGTCGTTAAGGAGATCGCTAACCGCGATAGCGTCCTTAACGACATCGCTAAATGTGGCCGACACTAGCGATATTGTAAACGATCCTGCTAGCGATCTCATTAGTATGCGACGCTAACGAGATCGTTAGCGGGATCGAGTAGTGTGGCAGTACCTTTAGTCCCTTGGCAACGAGAGGTGATCACCTTTGCCATGTGTCAGGCTACTGCAGTGTAGCGCAACCTCCCCCAGAGGGAGCTAGGGAGGGACGTTAGACTGCGTACACAGAGTAGCTCTACAGAGCAGAAGCACAGGTGCCACCAAGTGGCGGGAGCGTGGTCAGGCAAGCCGAATCAAAACTGTTCAGAGGCAGCAGTACAAAAGGAATAAGCAATACACGTGGTCAGGAGAAAGCCAGGAGGTCAGCAACGGTCAGAAGCAGATAAGACAAAGACAGAAAGCAGAAGCTAGTCCTAATACAGGCCAAGTCGAAAACCAGAGAATCAAACCGACAAACAGGGAAATGCAGGGAACAGGGCAGACAGAGGGAGACAACAGACATGGGGCAAGTCAGCGATAACAACAGGACAAATCAAGGGTTACCAGAGTCAGGTTCACACGCTGAAGGTAGCAGTATAGCTCACAACCCTAACCCTAAATAGCAAACCTGAATCCAGAATGAGGCAGAGCAATGTTAACCCTTGACATGATCAGCACGGACCAAGGGCAGACAGGATTAAACCCTGGAACGGATCATGACACCATGACATTTTCTTGTGAGCGTCATCTGTCACTGCACATAGCTGTGGTAACAAAATTCAAGAAATGGAGAAGTGAAAGGAAACTGAAAGGATGGATTTTTGGAGAAAGAAAAGGTGCTTACGTTTCTTTGTGAAGCTGGAAGTGGAAGATATTTTTTGGAGAAAGAACGGATCATGAAAATTCTGAAGAAATATAGATTTTTGGAGAAAGATTTACTGCATGTGTGTCATTCTCATGTGATGTATGGCTACGGGTTGTACTCGTGACAGGGTATGATGTATCTTAAGGCCCCGTCTCACATAGCGACACACCAGCGATCCCGACAACGATCAGGATCGCTGGTGTGTCGCTACATGATCGCTGCTGAGCTGCCAAACAGGCAGCGATCAGGACAGCGACACTGCAGGTAACGTCGCCTAGTTACCCGCAGTGTACGTTGGATACCAGCCCGCTGATGCAGGGAGCTGGTAACTGCGCGACACCTGGAAACCCAATGTGTACCTTGGTTACCAGCTCCCCTGCACCAGCGCGCTGGTATCCAACGTACACATCAGGTTTCCAGGCACAGCCCCGCACCTGGAAACCCGATGTGTACCTTGGTTACCAGCTGATCGCTGGTCTCCTGCCTGCCACACGCAGCGATGCGTGCTGGCCAGCAGGAGACCAGCGATCAAAAAAAAGTCCAGGACATTCAGCGACGATCAGCGATACCCAGTAGGGGGGCTGATCGTCGCTGAATGTCACACACAGCGATATCGCTGGGGAAATCGCTGTTGCGTCACAAAACTAGTGACTCAGCTAGCGAGATCGCGGTGTGTGACGGGGGTTTTATGGTGGCCAAGCTTTCTGTCAGGAGAAGAGTCTTTTCTTCTCAAATTAAACATATACACACACACAGGAAACTCTGCAATACAATGTTTGCACAGTAACTGCCTCTAGGCAGAAGATGATGTGGTAGTAGTTGGTACATTTGAGCCCCAGTCATGACTGTCAGCAGGTCTCACAATGTATTTAAAATGCACAGTACACATAAAAATTTACAACATTTATATGAAAACACACTATATATCCGGTATCCCATAGAAATGGCCACTTTGTGGGATACCACATCTCCTCTCTTGAATGGTGTCATCCCCTACACATCCGCATCTGTAAAACAAAATGAAACAGCATACAGGTATACATATTCAATTCATACGGTTGCTTAAAATATTCTTGGTTTTCAACATGCAACATCTGAATGCAAAGGTGAAACAACATGTAAATATAATAAAAGAGTCCTTTTTTTTCCTGAAGTGGGTCCTTGTAGGAACAACCCCCACTAAGTGGGGAACGGGATAACAGCTAACCCGTTTTAACGTCTTTGCTTTGTCCCCAGGTGCAGTTGGGGCAGACAGAACATAAAGAAACTTTCTGCACCAGCTGTTTTTGGGAGGGCTACGAAGCAGTAATAAGGCTCTCATAAGCCATCGTGTCTCTCTTATTACGTAGTGGAAATCCGTCTCTATTGGAGCCACACATGCAAAGTCTCTCCAATTTAGATAAGTAGTGAGCAGCTAGTCCCGGTAACGAGCGGGTAAGTGTTTCTTGGTCGCTTGTTCAGATCTCCGCAGAGCAAGCACTTCCCTTTCTTCTTGGGTGGTGCAAGAACTATGTCAGAATCCTCTAATGGAGAATGAGGCACTGGCAGCATAAACTGAAGACAGGGCGAATTAAGCCAAACAAACGGTGTGGTGAGAGTTCTGGAAATCTCTTCTGGTGCAAAAGGGTTAGAAACTGGCAGGACCGGAACTTCCAGGGGTATGCAAATCTTGATCTGGCTACGATGGACCACCTTTTCTTGTTGAGTGTCATCTCTCACAATTTTATACACTTCCACCCGTGGGAACGGGATACTGGTGAGGACATAAGGATATGATTCCCACTGGTCATCCAGTTTGTGGGAGCAGTGGTTCTTTTTAGCCCAAACTCTGTCTCCTACTTGTAAGGGTTTCACCTTGGCCCTTGCATTGAAATCAACCTCTTGCCTTTGGCGGACAGCTTTCATTCGGTCTTCCACAATTTCATTAGCTTCTTGGAGACGTCTTCGGTGGTCTACCACCCAATCTCCCTGTGTTAGGGATTTAGAGTGATCTTCCACTTGAACGTTTAGCTGAAAGTCTGCAGGCAGTTTCACTGGATGGCCAAACATCAGGTAATATGGAGTGTAACCAGTGGAGTAGTGGGTGGTGTTGTTATACATGTAAGTTAACTCTTGGAGCAACTTAGGCCATTCTTGTCTTTCCTTGGCTGGAATATTTTTTAACATGTCAATCAAAGTTTTATTCATCCTTTCACATAGTCCATTGCATTGGAGATGGTATGCAGTTGTGTGAAGTTTCTTGCAGCCATAGAGTGCACATAGTTCTAGGAATAACTCTGACTCAAATGCGGGACCTTGATCTGTCAGGATCTGCTCGGGGTATCCATAAGGCCTTTCAAAATGTTTCCAAAATACTGTATCACTGGTCCGGGCAGTCTGATTTCTGACAGGCACAGCCACAACGAATTTAGTGTATTGATCGATAATGGTCAGAGCATAGAGATATTCAGTACGACAGGGTTGCAATTTCACATGGTCAAGGGCAACGAGCATCACTGTTACCACCGCTGCTAGCCATGCCTCCTCTGCTGCCGCCGCCTTGCCCACTGCCGCCCGCTCCTCGGTCTCGTTCTTCGGTCCTGCCGTGCTCCCGCACTGCAGGAAGCTCCAGGACCCGGCACATGCTCCTTGGCATTCTTGGAGGGCGGTCACGCCCCCTCCAAGGTCCTGTGATGGGGTCACAAGAGGGGAGGAGTTAGGTGTCACATGATCAGGCTCCTCGGTATGTGTGCAGGCCTCTGCTGTGCTGGTTGTCATGGTGCTGGTTGAGGGTAAGTTTATGTGTGGGGTCAGGAGGGATTCACAGTGTGGATGTAGCAGTGCTGTGAGTATGAGGTGTACGGAACGGAGCCGTGTGTGTGAGGTGTACGGAGCGGAGCCATGTGTGTACGAGGTGTACGGAGCGCAGCCGTGTGTGTACGAGGTGTACGGAGCGGAGCCGTGTGTGTACGAGGTGGATGTAGCAGTGCTGTAGTGTGTACGAGGTGTACGGAGCGGAACCTTGTGTGTACGAATTGGATGTAGCAGAGCCATGTGTGTACGAATTGGATGTAGCAGAGCCATGTGTGTACGAGTTGGATGGAGCCGAGTCGCGCGTGTACGAGGTGCACGGAGCCGAGCCGCGCATGTACGAGGTTTATGGAGCGGAGCCGTGTGTAGGAGGTGGATGTAGCAGTGCTGTGTGTGTCCAAAATGGAGCCCTGTGTGTACGAAGTGTACGGAGCGGAGCCGCTCAGCTCCGTACACACAGGGCTCCATGCTTGAGCAGAGTCGTGTGTGTGTACGGAGTGGAGCCTTATGTAGCGGAGCCGCGTGTGTGCAAGGTGTATGGAACAGAACCG
>VIAB01001383.1:95680-115032 GCA_009801035.1 Oophaga pumilio
TAAATGAGAATGTGTGTCCAAACTTTTGGTCTGTACTGTAGATCGCTCAGTGTGCATCATTCACTTTCGGTCTGCTATTAAACAACCGCCGATCTGCAAATGTCTACTGATTGGCAGTCATTTAGGACTCATGGCTGGTCATTGGAAACAGACCCTTAATGTAAGACTTTCTCCACACAGCACGTTCTCTGCTTGGGTCAAGAAACTATTTAAGAGGACTTGTACCACTCATGCACTGTCATTAGAATATTACCGAGTATCCATGGGACATGTCGTCTTTCATAAAATCCTGACGATAGATAGGACTTGGACATCTCTCTGGTATTCGCTTCTTACTAGACCTCGGACATCCTCTTGGTATACTCTTCTTATTGGACCTCGGACATCTCTCTGGTTTACTCTTCTTACTAGACAGCTCTGTAAAAGCATCCTCATATCTGAATATATTGTTTACATGAGATTTATCAGTAGATTTGTGCATAGTTAGGTTTTTACCCGGTGATGTGAGAGTTTCGGGAGTCTCTATAATGACGTCCTTGTAGAGATCCTTGTGTTCTTCTATGTAGTCCCACTCCTCCATGGAGAAATACACAGTGACGTCCTGACACCTTATAGGAACCTGACACATAATGATAAATTATCATCTGGACACATTATTCCTAGGGTTACTATATAATGTCCCAGTATTCCCAGCAGCGCTCACCTCTCCTGTCAGCAGATGGATGATCCTGCTGGTGAGGTCCAGGATCTTCTCATTGTTTCTCAGTGAGAGGTAAGGATTTTCCATAATGAGACTCAGGGTCTTGAGTTGTTTATTGTTTTTTTTCATGGGTCCATAATCCTAAGAAGAGATAATGAATCCCAAAAGTTATTGCTAATCCATTATAAATGGCGCGCTAATTTTCATGATATGTCACAAAATACCCAGAACCCCCTCACCTCTCCCGTCAGCAGGTAGATGATCTCTAAAGTGAGGCGCAATATCTTCTCGGTAATGAGACTCTGGTTTGTGTTCATTTTGGTACTGCGGTATGAGGTCGTTTTACTTATACATGAGCTCTGTTTTAGGCACTCCTTTCCCCACACCTACGGAAATAAGAAATATACACTATGATATCTAAAATATCACATTACAGATCAGAACACTCATATGGTTTCAGTATGGTCACTGAAATTTTTTTATGTTGAATTCTGGAGGGGATTGTAGTCCCAAATCATTAAAAAACATAGTCTTTGAATATTTTTTATTGATTTCAATGGGGAAAAATGCAAATTACTGTTCATAAAGCAAGTTTTTTTTACACTGCAGTTTTAAAAAGCACAAAAAATAAGTGCCATTAGTTTGCTCTGCTGAGAGTGAAACTTGTAAGTCTTCACATTGGCATTCATTCACCAATTATCATATAAACACAAACAATTCACATTTTACAGACCGTCTGGCTGTGATGAGATTCTGAAACGGATTTTGCATAAATAATCGTTTTTTCAAAATGTGTTTTCCTGACTACATGATAAGTTTTATAAGTAATAACTTAGCTAAACAGCATGCAGTCAAAAAACGTAGTGTTAAAGCATGCGTATTACTGCAAAAAGCACATGAAACGGTGTCTAGACTGTACCAACTGGCCTTATGCCACATTCACACATCCGTATGTTATGGTCCGCGATTCACGAACTAGCCGCGGGTCTCCCGAGAGGAACTCAGCCTCGTTGACAGATATAAAGCTGGAGAAAGAACGTGTCCATGCAGCAGCCGCTATATCAAAAAGAAAACCTGACATATATTTAGATTACATGGAAAAACTAAAATCATGGAAGTAAATGTCCAAACCTCAGATCTTAATCCTGACGATATGTCTAGGGAAAAGAAGCTGTCATGTTCGAGACCACACTCAACCTGTGAGTGGCGGTCCGTACTTGGATGGTGACACACGGATATGTGAATGCAGTAGTAGCACGTTTCGAAATCATACGGCCTTTGGACCCGGCTGGTCTGCGGAGTTTCACCATTTTCAGATCTTACCCTTAGCCCGGGTTCACACAAGCAGAAGGAAAATCATCCCTATTCTTGGTGGACGGATTGTCCACAAAAAATGACAACGGACATTTCTCCCATCTTAATGTGAGCTGTATGTGCTGCCAGACATCTATGACGGTGGCTTATCTCCAGGAGAACACGATCAGCAGTCCAAAGCAGAACATGCCAGACCCCTCTTGCATATAATGAGTCGGGGGTCCCCCATACACATTGGACCACTGACTGGATTGGACGATATCGGCAGGTTCCGATGACACTAGTCTAATGTGACTGTGGGCATTTTGCAGTCTACACAGTAGGACCGCACGCGCGCATCCATTCTGATTGGCTCATTCTCTGAGCCACCATTACTGGGGTATTATATGCAAAGCCACCCTCCCTCCCCACCCCCGATTGGAGAAACTATATGTCCTGAATCCCAACCATAGACAAAGAAACATGGACCATTGTACATGCAGCAACTGTCCCTGGAACATGAAATAACTATAGACTATACCTAACCTACTTCTCACCTTCCCTCTCAGCTTCAAACCTCCAGCCCTCCCTGTGTAGCCCCCCAAGGTCGGCTCCGTGATGGCGTCAATAGTACAAGACTACGGGGAGACGAGAATCATGGGTAATGTAGTCCTGGAATTCCCAGCTCATTGAATGACCGGTAATAGTATCGTCCAAGAATACGTTATCCATCAAACTGTCTTCACTTTATGGCGGCGGCCATTTTGTTGGAGACCAGCAGTGCCGGCACTACACTGGATTGTGTACGGGAAGTTTTCTGCCGCCCTAATGGTAAAGATATAGTTATACCGCTAAGAAATAACAGGTCTTGGCCACCTGGAAGCCGGAACTACCCGTCACAACTATTGGAACGCACAGCAGCAGGGGACCGGAAGTTTAAAGAACAAAACTGAAATCGTGACGTCATCGCTCAAGCACGTGCTGGAACGCAGAAATCAGGATGCTAGTGGAACGCTAAACCCGGAAGTGGAAGCAGCGGCTCGTCACAATGCCGATGTTTCCAGTTCCGGTGATTTAGTCAACAAGAGCACCGAAGCCTCGCTGTGTAAGTACGGCTGTTATCTGTGAAATTCACTGCTGGACACAGTGCACGGCGGCCATTTCTGCAGTCCCTGGTATGTGCCCCGCGGAGGAGTGGAGTCACTCCATTAAACGTCATTCACGTGCTGTAGAGGAGTAAGAGGCATTACAAGAGTTGTCCAGGATTTTTATTTTAAATACTAAAAAAAAGCATGGAATATCTTAAAATGAGAAATGCCTTCTATTCCCTTGTGTATTGCTCCCCTGCTCTGGTGGTGTCCCAGGCTTCAGCAATGATGCCAGCATGTATGGCACAAATCCAAGTGATGGGCTGCAGTGGTCACATGTGTGGGTGCAGCCCATCATCGCTGCCGGACAGTGAAAGGATCATCCAGGAGCACCAGGGAATTGGGCGGCCCACACCACATCACCATCTCACAGGCACCGGCTGCATGAAAGAAAAGTCCGTGCTATGCCCCATGTTAGGGGAACCGTTCCTTCCCTGCTCCATACGGCAATCAGACTAGTTCCTTGGATTAACGTCCCATCACTGAATGTAGTGCCCGTAACATGTAATATATTAATCTAGAAATACATCCAGGCCTCTCACCTTTAGTAGTGAATCAACCATTAGGACATGATGCGGCAGAGCGTTCCGTAGTCTCACAGCTCTTACAGTAAAGACTAACCTCGGATTATGATCTCATTATGCAGATCTCTGAGTAACCCCAAGCTTAATAAGTGGTCTTAATAACCTTGGTCGCTCTTCTCTGCACCCGCTCCAGTTCAGCTATGTCTTTCTTATACACCGGAGACCAGAACTGTACACAGTATTCTAAGTGTGGTCGCACCAGTGACTTGTATAGAGGTAAAATTATGTTCTCCTCATGAGCATCTATGCCTCTTTTAATGCATCCCATTATTATATTACCCTTGGCAGTAGCTTCCTCGTACTAGTCACTAAAGTTGAATTTGCCATCAGTCTATACCCCCAAGTCTTTTCAATGACTGTTTAACTAAGGGTTCTGGCATTTTTGCATAATTACCGGTATACGTTTTATTTCCCCTACCCTTGTGCGTAACCTTACACTTATTTACATTAAACATCAATTTCCATTTCTGAGACAAGCCTCCATCTTGTATAAATCCTTCTGTATTACATTATCTACCTGTCTTCCTGCAGAATTTAGTATGTGCAAATATTGAAATTCTACTGTTTGCCTCCTACAAGGTCATTAATAAATATGGTAAAAACAAAGAGGGCCCAGTACTGCCCTGCATTACTCTGCTGTTTACTGTGACCCAATCCAAGTGTGTTCCATTAAAAAACATCCTTTGTTAGGAATATCAATGAGACATTTGTTAACCCAGTTACACATATTTTCCCCTAGTCCCACAGCTCTTATTTTATGCACCATCCTTTTATGTAGCATTGTATCAAATACCTTTGAAAAGTCCAGATAGACAACATACACGGCGTTACCCTGGTCCAGTCTGGATTCATTCATTGAATGAATTGTAATCTTGCCTGAAGAAGGAGCCTCTGTGCTCTGAAAGCTTGCAAACATATTATTTTCTGGTTAGCCAATAAAGGTATCACTCTGAGAATACTTTTGTCATCATTGGACGGAAAAGTATTCACATTGATTTTTTTTTCTGGCTAACACGGTACCACAATATAATTTATTATTGTACATCATCAGCCCCAAATTTATAATTTTTACAATGGATAATTGGAAAAAATGGACCCCATAATAATTTGTAATGCAATTTCTTCCAAACAGAAAGATTCCCCATATGTGGTCAAAAACTGCTGTTTGGGCACACAGCAAAGCTTGGAAAGGCAAGAGCACCATTTCATTTTTGTAGCGTAAATTTTTCTGGAATAAATTGTGAATGCCATGTTGCATTTGCAGAGCCCTTAACATGTCAAAGCAACAGGAACCACCCACAAATTATCATATTTTGGAAATTAGACCCCGTCAAGGAATTCATCTAGAGGTGTACTAACCATTTTTAACCTACAAGTGATTCACAAAACTTTAAAACCAATGTGAAAGCAAAAAAACTATTTTTTTCCCACTAAAATATTGTTTTAGCCCCAAATTTATAACTTCCACGAGGAGTAATAGGATACAATGGACCCATAGTTTGCTATACAATTTTTACAAAACGTGACAGTACCACATATGTGGTTGCACACTACTGTGTGCACACGGCAGGGATTGGATGGGATGGAGCGCTACTCGGATTTTAAAACGCAGCTTTAGTTTGAATAGATTGCGGGCCCCATTAGCCGAGCCCTGAGGTTCCAGAACAGCAGAACCCCCCCTCCCCAGGTGACCCCGTATTGGAAACTTCATCACTTAAGGGGTTCAGGGATTCATCTAGGGGTGTAGTGAGTATTTTGAACCCACAGGTGCCTCACAGAATCTTATAACATTAGGAAGTGGAAATACAACATTTTGTTGGCAAAAATGTAATTTTTGTATTTGCTAATTTGCCATTTACACAAGGATTAATAGATGAATCTGGGACTCGCCATTTATTACACAATTTCTCCTGAACACAGTGCTTCCTGATATGTTGTCAGAAATGACTGTTAGGCCGCACATCAGGGCTGAGAAGGAAGGAGCGCTATTTGGCTTTTGGAGCACAGATTTTGCTACAATAGTTTGCGGTCGACATTTGCGAAGCCCCAAAAGTGATCCTGTAGAATTTGCACCTCTCCATGAATACATCTACAACTGCAGTGATTACTTTGTAACATACACGCCAGGCTTTTTTTCTGGAGAATTGCAAATATGCCAGTTTAATCCCTGTACATTGTCACCATACAGTGAGAAGCCCCCATATATCATAGTGACCTCATACATTGTGCCTAGCTTGTGCTTTTGGTGATACGCACCCGTAAATTAAGTGCCTTCTCTCCATTACAATAATGCCAAACGTGGCCGCTTACTGTGGTTTAGGCACAGGGAGGCTCAAAATTAGGAGGCAATTGGATTTGTGAGCGCAGAATTCACTGGATTTTATTTGAGGGGGCGAGCTGCCATTTCACTTTTCCAGAGTCCTTGTCTGACCAATAATGTGGAAGCCCCCTATATTTCCAGTGACAGATTACGGACCTGAGTGGGGCTGGTTTTGTGCAGGATAAAGTACGATTTTTATTGGTAACATTTTGTAGTACATAACATTTTTTGATCACTTCCAGTATAAGGCTGGAGTCATACTTTTCTGTTCTACTCTGAGCACTTGTGTTGGGATTTCCGTGTAAATCCACAAAAATGCAATTCAATTTAATTGAGGGAATTTACACAGAAACTCTGACATAAGCGCTCAGCGGAGAGCGCAGGATACATGTGAACCGAGCCTTGTATCGATTTTTGGGAGATAGAATGAACATATAGACAGCAGTACTAGAATAGTTTTTATTTTTGTGCTGTGCACCGTGCGGTATAAGTGATATGGCGGATTTATCCTTAGGGTCGGTGCGATTACAGCGATACCAGATTTATATATTTTTGTTTGTTTGTTTTGCTGCTATCACAGAGTGAAAATGCTTTTTTTATTAAAAAAAAAAGTAGTTATTTCGTTTCCATATTCTGTGAGCTGTAACTTTTTTATTGTTTGGCGAACAGAGCTGTATGAGGGCTTATGTTTTGCGAGACGAGTTGGATATTTGTTTGGTACCATTTTTTGGGCATATAATGTTTTCTTTATCACTTTTTATTCAAATTTTGTAGACACAGAATGAAAAAAACAGCAATTCAGTAATTGTTTTTATTTTTTGCGCTCTTCACCATGCGGTAAAAGTGAGAAGACTGATTTATTCATTGGGTCTGTACGATTACAGCGATACCAGATATTGTTCATGTGACACCCTGCATATAGCTGGATCTCGCAGGCCACTGTACTCCGTGGTCATCAGATGCCCTCAGGGTACCATGGCAACGATTGGCACCCACAATTACGATCGATGGGGGTTGATTCTGCCTTAAAGGGTCTTTAACATCCTATAGCCACCATATAGTACCGATTTTTACGGATACATTGCAATTCTTTAACTTATTACTCTTAATCAATGTTCTGCAACTTCTTACTTCTCCACTCTCACCTCTCTGTACCACCCTACCTGTGCTCTCTGTTCCGCTAATGACTTTAAACTAATATATTCTACAATCCAAACTTCCCCCCCTCCCCCACGCACATCTGAAAGACTTTCCTCGTGCTGCACAAGGTCTTTGGAATGCACTACCACCAGAGAATCCAATTAATTCCCAATATCCACAGTTTTAAGCACTCCCTAAAATTACATTTCCATAGCCTCCAATTTACATTTTTGCGTTTTCTTTTTTTCCTCACCTTCTTCGCTTAGCCAGAACTTATTTTATTTTTCTGTCTACATAGGCATACCAGTTGCCATTCATTTTATCACATAGTGTACTGGAAAATGGGAAAAATATTCCATATGCAGAGAAATTGTGAAAAAAATGCAACTCTGACATTGTTTTTTTTTTTTTGCAATTGTTTTTAAGGTGTACATTTTGTGATATAAAAGACCACAATATGTTTCTGCTCATTAGTACGATTACGGCGATAACAAACATTAGAAAAGCTTTTCTAATTATTTTAGCGGGAAGAAAAAAGTTTGTAAAAAAGAAATTTTTGGTATTGTGTAGCCATTTTCCAAGACCCATAACGTTTTCATTTTTTGGTCGAACGAGCTTTGTGCTTATTTTTTGCAAGGTGAAGCAAATTTTTGTTGATACCCTTTTTGGATAGATGTGACGTTTTGATTGCTTGTTACAGCATTTTTTGTGGTATTGCAGCAACCAAAAAAAATGTAATTTTGGCGTTCTTGAATTTTTGTATTTACAGCTTTAGCGATTGTGTTAATTATTTTTATATTTTGGTCAGACTTTTCTGAACACAGTGATACTACTCGTGTATTTTTTTATTTTGAGAGAGAGAAACTGGAGAGGAGGCAAAAGCGCAAATAGGGCTTTATCAAGGTAACAATATAGAAGGATATTCCCGATTGCGCTCACCTGGATGGGTTGTGTGTACGCAACCACTTATAAGGCTTAAGGCTGCTGCAGATCTATAAGGAAATAAGTGCATAGAACTGGAGAAACAAATGGGTTATTCTGCGCTGCCGTGGAGAAAAAATGAAGGATGCCAATCCAATTTCAGGTGGTTTTATTCATCAATGCGTTTCGAAGTATATACCTTCTTCATCAGGACAAACCACGATAAAGATAGCATAGGCAAAAATGGCATTTTTTTAGCACTACATCTGTTTATTTCAAACAACAATGTTACTTGTCATTATGATTTTTGAATAATGTGCTTTTAAGCTGCAACATGTGACATGCAATTCCTGACCTCGGGTGAAATTTCACACCCCGTGCTATAGGTTCTTCTGACCGCTTGTGTTTCACGTGCCTTTTTTGAATGCTTTGCCTATTTATATCTGCCTTTGCTGACTGTATCTTACCATGGTTTGTCCTGATGAAGAAGGCATATACTTCGAAACACGTTGACGAATAAAACCACCTGAAGTTTAATTGGCATCATTCTTTTTTTTTTCTCCACAGCAGCGCCCCACACAGCACCCATTTGTTTCTCCAGTTCTATTTTTTTCTATTTCACTATATTTATTTTCATCCTGAGAAAATTGGGGTGATTTGAACTTTGTGTTTTTTAGTTTTTTCATCATTTTTTTTTTTTTTTTACTTTTCTCTGTTTTTGTTAGTCCCCTTTGGAGACTTGAAGTTGCGATTGTCTGATTGCTTGTGCTATATCCAGGCAGGGTTTCAAACGTGCTCCGTAATGACAAGCACATTCTTTGCTGTCATAGCTACTAATCGGCAACCTCGCAATCACGTCATGAGCATGCAGATTGGCGCTTGGATCGGAGACCCCGCGACATCACGCGGTGTCCCAATCGTTGTCATGGTGACCCAATGATGTCATGATGACATCCGGGTCACCAGAGCTAGGAAAGTTGCATGATCAGTAACTTACCTTGTAAGTTCAGCGCTGACAGTTTGCATAGCATAGGAAAGCTGCTGCATCCCCATGCCATACAAGCGATCAGCCTGCAAAAAAATGAAAGTCCCATAGTAGGACAAAATTAAAAAGAAGTTTAAAAAAAATTGTAAAAATATTTTAAAAAATAAAAAAATCTAAATATATTGTACACATGAATTAATATTTTTATGGAAAAAAAAACAGTAAAAGTACACAATCTCTGACAGCGGCATTTAACATGATTGTGCCGGAAGCAAGAGACAAACCCAGCCCATCGGCGGCCCTATCACGTGATCGTGGGGCGCCAATGGATTGGCATGACAACTGGGGGTCTTTTGCCCCATTTAAAATAAAGCAATAAAAAACACACATATTTGGTATCGCTGCATTCAGAAACACCTGATCTATCAATATATAAAATTAATTAATCCAATCGGTTAACGGCGTAATGAGAAAAAAAATCAAACCACCGGAATTACATTTTCTTGGTCACCACAACATTGCAATAACAGTCGATCAAAACATTGTATCTACTCAAAATGGCATCAATAAAAACATCAGCTCGGTGCTCAAAAATTAAGCCCTCATCCAGCCCCAGATCACGAAAAATGGAGATGCTACGGGTCTTGGAAAATGGCACCACTTCTTTTTTTTGTAAGATCAATGACATTCAAAAGTACAATTTGTCCCGCAAAAAAACAAGCCTTCACATGGCTTCACATTTGTTTTTTTTATTATATATTTTCTTAATGAACTTGAACCTGCGATCATTCGATTGCTTGTCCTATATACTGCAACACATAGTAATTAAGATGAAGGGGGTTTTCAGTAATCTTATGGCTGCCATGGCAACCCATCGACTCCCTGTGATTGTGTTGCTGGAGTTTGTTGGGCACTGGAGTTCATACACACCAGCAACAGAATCATTTAAATTCCACTGTCCGTGATGACAGCAGCATCTACATGGTTAAAAAGCAGTGATCAGAGCTAGCTCTAGTTGCTGCTGTTAGAAGCAGGTGCCGCATGGAGCTTAGCACCGTGCACTCGCTTCCTGATGCTGACATGCATGCTTATCAGAGTGCACAAAGGGGTTGTGCGGTCTCATAAAAAAAGTCTGCAGTCACTCATGGTTCAGCAGGCTGTTGTCACAGATAGTGTGCGGTGTGCACACTGTCAGGATTCCCCATGCAAGTGGTCAGTAACATGACTATATATATGTGATGTACATACTTCAGGTCACTTTCCGATTAGACTCGGCTGGCTTCTCTTAATTATCTTCTATTGTAAGAAGTGCAGGAGTTTAGGTTTCTTATGACCGCAGGTATGGAAATCACATACATACGGTCATGTTACTGCCCACTTGCACAAGGGATACTGCACACTGTCACGATCTGAGAGTCATAGAGTGACTGCAGACTTTTCTTATGAGACCAAACAGCTCTTTAAGCCAGTGATGAAGCAGCACATAGTCACACAGCCTTTCCATACAACTGGTGGCCAGAAGAGTTGGTAAATATATTAAATGTTTATTATTTCAAAAATGTAATTGATAATTGTTTTGCTGCAGAACAAAGCTAGGTTATCTTCCATGACTTCCTGCTGAATCACAATTATCCAGAAAATAGACTATTTTCCTCCATGAATTCCAGTGCAATGTCACAGTGACATAAAAAACACATCTGTAGAGTACCAAGTTATCCTCCAAATGTTGTAGCAACCCTGAGTAGCTCCACCACAATAGCCAGTCTCATAAGATCAATCATTTTAGACACATGAATAAGAAGGCTGCAAGACTAAACAAATACTGTAAAATATGAATCTTTGCATCAATTCTAAAGCCACAGACAATATAATCATTTAAAAAGAGTCAAATGCTGGCGGAAAAAAATAATGGAAGGAGCAGCTGGTAAACAACAAATCACAGTACAGTACAAACATGGTGTGCACAGGGAATCACTAAGACCATGGCAAGAACTACAGGTGGGTACGGAAATATTTGTACAATGAAGCAAGTTTTGGCATTTTAGCTGTTTACAAACAGTTATACAATCAATATGGGTTTAAAGTGCAGACTCTTAGCTTTAAATATGAGGGTATTCACATCCTAATTGGAGTAAGGGTTTAGGAGTTACAGCTCTTTAATATGTAGCTGCCTCTTTTTAAAGGGACCAAAAGTATTTGGACATACATCTCAAAAGCTCTTTAATGGTCTTTTCCATAATCAATCCATCATCATTTAAGCAGGTAAAATGTCTGGTGCTGATTACAAGTACAAGTATGGCATTTGTATTTGGAACTGTTGCTGTGAACCCACAACATGTGGTCAAAGGAGCTCTCAATGGAAGAGAAATAGACCATCATTAGGCTGAAAAAAAAGAAATCCATCAGAGACAGCAGCAATGTTAGGAGTGGCCAAATCAACTGTTTGGCACATTCTGCAAAAAAAAAAACTGCCGAGCTTGGGAAGTCAGAAAGAAGCCTAGACATCCACAGAAGACAACATTGGTGGATCTCTACAGCACCCACCAAAGTGAAGAACACTCTCCAGGAAGGTGTTACAGTATCTAAGTTGACCATAAAGAGAATCCTTCATGAGAGCAAATACACTGGGTTCACCATAAGGTGCAAACCATTAATCGGCCTTAAAAATCGGAAAAGCCAGATTGGACTTTACCCAAAAAAATCTAATGATGCCAGTCCAGTTCTGGAAAAGCATGATTTGGACAGATGAAACTAAGATCAACCTGTACCAGAATAATGGGAAGAAGAAAATATGGAGAAGGCTGGGAACGGCTTATATCCAAAGCACATCACATCCTCTATAAAACATGGTGGAGGCCGAGTGATGGCATGGGCATGCATGACTTCCAATGACACTGGGTCTCTAGTGATTATTGATATGACTGAAGACAGAAGCAGCCGGATGAATTCTGAAGTGTACAGGGCTATACTTTCTGCTCAGATTCAACCAAATGCAGGAAGGTTCAAAATATACTGCAAAGGCAACAGAGGAGTTTTTTAAGCCAAAGAAGTGGAATATTCTGCAATGGCCAAGTCAATCACCAGATCTAAACCCCATAGAGCAGGCATTTCACATGCTTAAGACAAAACTTAAGGCAGAAAAATCCACAAACAGTCAACAAGTGAAGCTAGCTGCCATAAAGGCCTGGCAAAGCATCAAAAAGGAGATAACCCAGAGTTTAATGAAGTCCGTGGCATCCAGACTTCAAGCAGTAAGGTTTCTCCTTGTGGAGAGTGACATACCAGCTCTGGCTGGTCAAGGTAAGGAGGCTTATTCGCCGTGCAATGCTCCTCTGGGAAATTTAATATGCATATTGCCTCTTCAGAGAAAAAGAGGACTTGAACTACTTCCAACAGATGGCGCTATAGAATTCAAGTCCTCTTTTTCTCTGAAGAGGCAATTTGCATATTAGGCTTCAAGCAGTAATTGCCTGGGAAGGATTCTCTACAAAGTATTAAAAATGAACATTTTTTTAATGGTAAAGTTAATTTTTGTTCAACTTCTTTAATTAAAACTGAAAGTCTACACTTTAATTGCATCTCAGTTGATTCTTTTGAAATCCAAAATACTGGCATGCAGAGCCCAAATGGCGAAGATTCGGTCACTGTCCAAATATTTCTGGACTTACCTGTATACTTACAAAGAAATACCAGTACAATGCTGGAGAGGAAACTGTCTTCAGATTAACCCCTTTCCCCCCTAGGGTGGTTTGCATGTTAACGACCGGGCCAATTTTTACAATTCTGACCACTGTCTCTTTATGAGGTTATAACTCTGGAACGCTTCAACGGATCTTTGCGATTCTGAGAATGTTTTCTCGTGACATATTGGGCTTCATGTTAGTGGTAACATTTCTTCGACATAACTTGCGTTTATTTATGAAATAAAAGGAAATATGGCGCAAATTTTGAAAATTTTGCAATTTTCAAACTTTGAATTTTTATTCCCTTAAAACAGAGAGATATGTCACGCAAAATAGTTAATAAATAACATTTCCCACATGTCTACTTTACATCAGCACAATTTTGGAACCAATTTTTTTTTTTTGCTAGGAAGTTATAAGGGTTAAAAGTTGACAAGCGATTTCTCATTTTTACAACAAAATTTACAAAACCATTTTTTAGGGACCACCTCACATTTGAAGTCACTTTGAGGGGTCTATATGGCAGAAAATACCCAAAAGTGACATCATTCTAAAAACTGCACCCCTCAAGGTACTCAAAACCACTTTCAAGAAGTTTATTAACCCTTCAGGTGCTTCACAGGAGCTGAAGCAACGTGGAAGTAAAAAATGAATTTAACTTTTTAGTCACAAAAATGATCTTTTACAAACATTTTTTTTTTATTTTCACAAGGGTGAAAGGAGAAAATGGACAGATAAAGTTGTTGTGCAATTTGTCCTGAGTACGCCGATACCACATATGTGGGGGAAAATCACTGCTTGGGTGCACGGCAGGGCTTGTAAGGGAAGGAGCGCCGTTTGACTTTTTCAAACCAAAATTGGCTGGAATTGAGATTGGACGCCATGTCGCGTTTGGAGAGCCCTTGATGTGCCTAAACAGTGGAAACCCCCCACAGGTGACCCCATTTTGGAAACTAGACCCCCTAAGGAACTTATCTAGATCTGTGGTGAGCACTTTGAACCCCCAATTGCTTCACACAAGTTTATAACGTAGAGCCGTGAAAAAAAAATAATGTTTTCTAAGAAAATGATCTTTTAGTCCCCAATTTTTTATTTTCCCAGGGAAATTGGACCCCAGAGGTTGTTGTCCAATTTGTCCTGAGTACGCTGATACCCCATATATGGGGGGAACCACTGTTTGGGTGTATGGTAGAGCTCAGAAGGGAAGGAGCACCATTTGACTTTTTCAAACCAAAATTGGCTGGAATTAAGCGTCGGAGGACCCCTGCAGAGCATTCACACAGGTCAGAGCCAGGTGACAGACAGGTCACAGAGCAGTCATATCGCTGCTGTGACCTGTCATTGGTGGGATCGATGATCACATCAATCCCGTCAATCAGAGCTGGGCCTGGTGACGCCAGTGTTGCTAGGCACCGGCCTAGGATCGGAGCTCATAGCTCTGATCCCAGGGCAGGTCACCAGCAGCAAACAGCGCGGCTGTGCCCTGTTTTTGGTGCGATCGACGGTGATGTCGATCATGCCATTCAGCAGCTGCAGGCCTGTCCTAGGCACCGGCCTAGGGATCGGTGCTATCGGCAGGGCACAGCGCGGTAATACCGTTGCTGTACATCTGTACTCGATCCCTGGCCTGGAACCTCAGTGTTTCAGCCAATCTGATTGGCTGAAACAATGAGAAAGGCTGCAATTGGCTGTTCAGAATTGAACAGCCAATCACAGCGAGCATGAGGCCGGGTGGGGGGAGTCAGACCCCGAAATGACACCATCTTCCCTGAGGGAAAATGGTGTCGGAATTTCAATGCGATCACCGCAACTTAAGTCGCGATGCTGCATTAAAGGGCTTGAAGTACTATCCCATCCCTGGGCATACGGGCCCAGGTCACATGGACGGGATAGTACGTCGGCTGTCAGAAAGGGGTTATAGTACCAGCCAAGTGTCTACACAAACTGACATGAATCAGTATTGCACCATTGTAGATTGTCAGCAGGTGAGAACCCTAAACACTGGATAATGAAATATGTTCTGCATAATGTGCTTCGTTAGGGTGTAAGTCATACCAATGTCTGCATCTATTTAAAGCTACAGCGGCCGCCAATAAGGTGTCCCAGCATTGAGTAGATAGAGGCCATAAATTGCAGAGGGTGTGTTTATTGGCTACAACCACATCGCGAAACGTAATGATGTCAAATGCCTTTGAATGCAGCACTGCATCACAACTTCTTTTGGTAACAGAAATATATATACAGAGCTATTTAATACTTATTCTTGGTTGGGATTTTTTGTATCTTCTTTTGGTAACATGTAGATAGCCTAGGAGGATAGAAAGTTTAGCACCACCTATGGGAGTTTGTAATCCTAAAAGTCAATATTGATCCTTTAAGGGGGCTTGTCACATGACTTAGGATAAAAAAACAATCTAGAAACTCCGATTGCAGAGAGAGAGATGTGTTTCAGGGATGCTTGCCCTTCATCAGTGCCAAGCATGAGTCCTGGTTTGGCTTGGTGAGATGCATATGATGGGATCTAAAGGGTAAGGTTTCTGCTTATGGAGAGAACCAAATTTGGCGACTTATAGGTCATGCAATGCTCCTCTGCTAATGTAAATATGTAAATCGCCTCTTTAGGAAGGAAAAGGACAGGAATTTTAGTACCACCTACTGGAGGTAGCAATAATAAGTCAATATCGACCTGTTATCCCAAGTCTTGTGGCAATTGTTGTCTTATGAAAACCAACCAATATCTTAAAACGATGTGCTGGTCTCCCTATGATTCCGCAGTGACGTTTCAGAACGACTTGGCAGAGTCAACAGCTGCAGGAGCCGAGTGTCAAAGACAGACAAATTCCCGATAGAGAAGACAGAAATGGTTTATTAACATCTGAATGAGCCTGATGCATACTGGTTAGGAAACAGTAAGGATATGTTCACACAACGTCTTTTTCAGATGCTGGTGGAGAAAAACATCTGTTCTTCAAGCGGAAGTTACTTCTGAAATAAACCAATATCAGCTCTGCAGTTAGAGGAGGCTAAATCTGCCCAGAAACTGGGGCTAATGTTCCACTCCTAGTTACAGGGGAAATCAGCAAAAAAATAATGAAAGAAAAAAAAATAAATACAAAAGTCAGTGACGGTCTGATTCACTTTATCTAGCCCTGGCTCTGACCAAAAAATTCCAAAGTGAGGGTAGAGAAGGCAAAATGTAAATATTTTGCAGTGTGTAAACTATTTGCCCCTGAGCTCAGCCCACTTAGGTCCATAAAAATGTTTGAAAGCATTCACCACCACCCAGCGCGTACATTTTAGTCCCATTGTGTGTTTATTGTTAATTTATTATGTCCTTGAAGTCTCAAGGTAGTCCATTTTAAAATGCAATGCATTTCTTGCATTTTTAGCACCAGCATTTTACCACATGCCTCTCCTGTGCTGAACAGCAATGGACAATAAAAAATGTAAGAAGGAGAATTCGAATTTTACCTTTCAGAATACACAGGTAAAAATAGACAGTTTATTATAGATATTATTTTGCATATATATCTTAATAAAAGATGCTTATACCTTCCAACATTGTTGTATTAAATATATAGGGTGAATTTCAAAGACTTGTGAAGATCAAGGAGGAGGAAGAACCTACAGATATTAGCACAGGTGAGTATGTCCACCGCACAATAATATAATCTCATGATCTGGGCATCAGTATAAGGTCTCATTCAGACATCAGAGTGTTTTTTAAAGATGGAACTTGTATCCATTACAATCTATGGTGCTGTTCGCATGTTTGTGTTTTTTCGCAGGCAAAGTCATGTCCAATTTCAATCTGATCAAACCTCAATATGGGTTTGTGAAAAAATGTGACGGGATGCTGCCATTCGTGTACTCTTCCATTTTCATGTTTGATAGCAAAAGCTTGAGAATGCTTCTTATGCAAAAAAATGATGAAAATCTAATCCAAAACAATGATGAAAAGTGTTCAGTTTTATTTTTTTTCCGGTACTATAAAAATCATTGAAATGTGAATGAGCCCTTAGACAACTTCTCATCAATCCCTCACCTCCTACACACCATATACTCCACATTATACTTTTTGGATCGCGACAACCATTGTTTGGGACCTGAGCAGTCAGGGTGCAAGAAAATAGTTATTAGAGTTTGTCAGGAACATATAAGTGAGATTTTATACTTTTACACTGGTTTTACTTCATATAAAAGTACTACAAGAGAGCCAGTGAAAAATGAGGACAATCAGGACTCGGAGGTCATTGTTAGAGATGAAAGGATCAATTTGCGGGATTCCGGTCCAGTGTAGAGGTCAGTGGTACCTGGCGGCTAAACGTGAGACCTGCAAATCTCTAGCCTGTCAATGTCCCCAGCTTAGCATTTAACCAGTTCTAGTGTGACGTCATCTGTGCGTCACGTCACAAAGATGACCTAGCTATTTAAATGCTGTGCAGGGGATGCAGGAAAGTAAAAGATTTGCAGGCTTCCTGTGGACGCTGGGCCAGTTTCACCAATCAATCCACTTATTTTTAGTCATGATAGATCTTCACCTAAACGTTTTGTTCAGGTTTTGTCTGTGTTTCCTACAGATTGCAACAGAAACAAAAATTCACCTGAAAAATGTCCAACTCCTCGATTTTCACAGAACCGCACAGAAGAAGTTTTTCCTCCTGACAAGCATATTAAGGTATCAACTTCACACAGTCTTATTAAAAATGGAGTAAAATTCTTGTTTTTTGGGTTAAGGAGCAATTCCTTTTGTGTCCTTCTTGTCAAACCTCAAGACTGGGCACACTTTTTAGTTTTTCTTTTTGTTGTTTTTTTAATTCCAGGAGTTCCTTATAGTTTCTGAACCTCTTTAATTTCCTAGTTTACATGTGGTAACATGATCACCCATCCTCATGAATAATACAGGAAAATCATGACAGTGTGCACAGTGCATACTGTCACAATACAGTAGTCTGCAGACTTTTCTTCTTAGACTGGACATCCCCTTTAAATACATTTACTGCCACAACACTATTGCACCGCTGCAATATATAGATGCTATACTATTGTTTTCTTAGGGCAGTTATATAGCTACCATAATACTTTTGTCTTATAAACAAGAATATAACTATATCTTAGTATTATATACTTTATACAAGAATAGACCTGCTATAACGTTAATGTAGGGACTTGTCGCACTCCGAAAGTGGACCCGTAGGACCGCGACCACGACCCTCCCCGGGCGAGCTGACCAGGTGAACCACCCCCTATACAGGGAGCGTCAGGGACAGGCCCAAGGGAGACTATAGCCGCGGCAGCTGGTGCCCAGGGCGGACTAAAGGAGACACAAGCGGGCAACGGATGAGACACTAGACAGAGAATACGGCTGAGACACTAGCAGACAGGTTGCCACAGCTGAGATACTGGCAGAAAGGCGGGCACAGCTGAAACACTAGCAGACAAGCGGACACGGCTGAGACACTGGCAGACAGGCGGACACAGGAGACGTTGGCAGGGTAGAGGAACAGACAGGACGACAAGACCGAGGACCTGACCACAGGCAGGGCAGAGGAACCGACAGGCAGACACTGGAGGAGAAACAAAGGGGGACACCGTAAGAGAAAACCAGGAAGGCAGCGCTAACCACCACCTAACACAGGGGAAGAGCGCAGGCTGAACGAGGGGCCAGAATCAGATGCGTGGGCAATTGATAATCAGGTGCCGCCTAAGACAGGCGGCTGCCTGATATGGAGAGTGCCCCAAGGACTTCCGGGTCGAGGCCTCCCAGGAGCACATGAGGACGGACAGCGGACCTTAGGGAGGCAAATGTGCGCCGCTGAACTCAGCGCGCACACGCACTCGACGGGAGCCATGAGCCGGCCGCGAGACCGGAAGTGCGGCCGCCGAGTGGCGCGCACCAACGCAGGGAGCGCGCCTGGACGCGGCGGACAGGTAAGTATGACAGGGCGTAACAGATATACCATATGAACAAGACTATAACTTATTCAAGAATATATTCAAGAATATAACTAATATAATACTGCCCCTATGGACTGGAATATGACAACTATAATACTACCCCTATGGACAAGAATATAACTACCATAACACTGCCTATTATAGACGAGTATATCTACTGTATTATTTCATGTGCAAGAATATAGCCAATATGATACTGCTACCCTATTACACTATAACAACTGTAATTATCCTTCTTATATAACTACCTACTTTAGTACTAAGTCTAAGTATTATAATGCTGCCTACTATATATAGACAAGAGCATCACTATTAAAATACTGCCCCCAATTCACAAAAATATAACTATTTGTATTTCTGCTCCTAACTAAAGGAAAATATCTAGTATATTGTGCCTGTTTACAAGAATATGACTACTACAATATTGCCTACTATAGATAATATACAGTGGGTACAGAAAGTATTCAGACCCCTGTAAATTTTTCACTCTTTGATTCATTGCAGCCATTTAGTAAATTTAAAAAAGTTGATTTTTTTCTCTCATTAATGTATACTCTGCCACCCCATCTTGAATGAAAAAAAACAAATGTAGACATGTTTGCAAATTTATTAAAAAAGAA
>VIAB01001383.1:215852-232185 GCA_009801035.1 Oophaga pumilio
TCATGTCTTTGTCAGTGGGCAAACTTACAATATCAGCAAGGGATTAAATGCTTCTTTCCCCCACTGTATATAAAGATTAGGCTCCCTCATAAGCAGAATAGCACAAGAGCTGAAAAGCTAGTGTACAAAAGTTGAAAAAGACCTGTTTGGCAGCCAAAGGAACACCCCTGATGCACATTTTGCGTACAGCTTCCTCCATGGGGTGAAGAAGAGTTCTTTATAGTCCTTCTTACCCATGGCAGTTATGTCTGGCACTAGAATCCCCCGGGCTCAGTATCAGGAGACCGAGGATTGATTTCGGACATCACTTCTGCCCGCCCACTGTAGATGCGTCACGGTCAGGTGGGGGAAGCGAGGCTCAGAGATGAGTCGCCCTGGAGACCTGATCTGAAGCGAGCGCACACCGCTGGAAATGAAGGGTAAGTATAAAAAGTGCAGGAATTTGGAATTAAAGGAGACGTATTGCAAGAGTAAAAGATAAAGACTGAGAAGAATTATATATAGAATTAAACAGTACAAAGCATGGAAAAACACATTAAAGTTGATGTACTTATTAACATGGGGACAAATATGAGCCAAAGTGATGAGGTGATTGTGGTGTAATATATAATTATATATATATAGTGCATGGTGCAATATATGGTATCAGATGACCACTTGTAAACAATATATACTGTATGATATTGTGTGGTCAAACATAATATTTTCATATGTATATAATGTGTGTGAAACACAAATAAATGTACATATACTTGATTAGGTGAATGCTTAAAGTGCAATGTAAAATGACAGGCAAGGCCTAGTCTCAATATCTAAAATATGAAGCATGATAAGAGTGAATAAGTGTATGTTGAAGACATAACCAATTAAAATAGTAAGAATAAAAACAAAAAAAGTGTTCATACTGATACACCCATAATGCATACATCACTTGTACCTGCAGGTATTTATATGAATAGGATGCACCTACATCAAAATTAATAACAACCAATACATCAATAACAGGGTGCCACACCTTGTATGGAAAACAAATATCCATACAGGAAGAAAAAAGACCAAACAAAGAATTGGCGTGTACACCTGATGCGATATAATTATAAATACATATATATCTTTATTCTGTCTCTGAGCTCCTTGGCCAGTTCCTTTGACCTCATGATTCTCATTTGGTCTGACATGCACTGTGAGCTGTGAGGTCTTATATAGACAGGTGTGTGCCTTTACAAATCAAGTCCTATCAGTTTCATTAAACTCAGCTGGACTCCAATGAAGGAGTAGAACCATCTCAAGGAGGATCACAAGGAAATGGACAGCGTGTGACTTAAATATGAGTGTGTGAGCAAAGGATCTGAATACTTATGACCATGTGATATTGCAGTTTTTCTTTTTTAATAAATTTGCAAAAATTTCTACATTTCTGTTTTTTTTTCAGTCAAGATGGAGTGCAGAGTGTACATTAATGAGAACAAAATATGAACTTTTTTTGCATTTACCAAATGGCTGCAATGAAACAAAAGAGTGAAAAATTTAAAGGGGTCTGAATACTTTCCATACTCACTGTATATGTATATTCCAATCTCCATCACTTACCAGACAGTTTGGCATTGGTTTGTCTAAATTACACTTCTGCCAGATGGTTTCCTTGTATGATGCTATGATAGATAAATATTCTCGCTCCTTAATGGCTAGCGACCATGTGTTTGGTGGTATGGCCTTCACACATGAGTCTTTCATTCATGATGATCTATAATGTTCTATGCTTGGGCATGTTTTTGCTGGTATTATTTTCACAAATGTGCCGTTCACCTGTAAGTTTCCTCATTTAGGCTGCCCGATTGTAGCCACACCTCTCCTGGAGCAGGATTTCTAGCTGCCATCACTTAAAGGGAACCTGTCAGCAGTATTTTTACTGTGATCTTAGAGCACTATAATATAGGAGCAGAGACCCTGATTGCAGTGATGTGTCACTTATTAGGCTTTGTTTTGCTGTTTCAATACAATCAGTGTTTTATCAGCAGGATATTATCACTACTGTACTAGGTATCTCAGGTCTACTGGTCCAAGCACACCACTACCACTGATTGGTAGCTTTCTGTGTACATTGTATAGTGATTGAAACCTGCTAATCAGTAGATTGGGAGGGTTATACACAGCTCAATAACCAAACTCTGCTACATCTCCAGCAGAGTAAACTGTGATTCTAACACAACTGTTACATTGCTGGAATCAGGGTCTCTGTCCCTACACCATGCTACTGTCAGATTACATAGCAAAAACCTGCTGCTACATTCCCTGTAAAATGTAGTGTCCTTAGAACACTACGCAACGAGCTGTGTATTTTGATTTTGTAAATCAATGTTTATACAATTGTATCACCTTGTAATTTGTATCTATCAAGGCAGTTTTAATTCAATTTATACCTATGATCTTTGTAACAAATATTATCTCGATCACTAATACCGTGATCACTTCTATTATGATCCTTTTTGAAAAATTGGCACCATTTCTGCTATATTTAATCCGTGTATATTTCTTTTATCACTATTTCTGGTCTTTTATCTGAATAATAGGGGGGTTTTGACTAAAAACATGTTATTTATACCTATTACAAATTGTAATTTTATTAAGGGTGAGTGCCCAGTTATTTGTTTTAACTTTTTTTGACTCCGCAGTGAGAGCAGAGCAGGGTCTTAATACATCTCACACAGGGGTAACCCAGAACAGGGAGGCTATTCCTATGTTACACATATAATGACAGACAGCCTGCTATCATTTCAGAGGAGTACAAGTTGCTGTGAACACAGCAGAAACGGGTGTGATTAATAAGAAAGATCACTATCACGTAGATCAGCTCACCAATTTGTTGGGCATAGTGTAAGTGGAGTACTTAGAAGCCACGCTCGGATCCAGTCAAGGCAGCTGCACATGGACAAAAATGAGGCAATCCAGTGAGAGTAGAGGCTTTCTTTTAAAAGTAAAACTTAGCATTTATTCAAGCGTGAAAAACTCCAAAAATACAGGCAATGTAGTTTAAAATACTGTTAACAAGACCTACGCGTTTTGACAATGTCTTACTCATGGTCTGGCGTGACTGCTGGCTATCAGGGAATATATAGGTCAAAAAATGTAAATTAATGGGGGTGTGTTCAGGTATCATATGATGTGCCAACAGACAGGTGTAAAGCCCCCGTCTCACATAGCGATATCGCTAGCGAGATCGCTGCTGAGTCACTAGTTTTGTGACGCAGCAGCGAGCTCACCAGCGATATCGCTGTGTGTGACATTCAGCGACGATCAGCCCCCCTGCCGGGTATCGCTGATCGTCGCTGAATGTCCTGGACATTTTTTTGATCGCTGGTCTCCCGCTGACAGGCACGCATCGCTGCGTGTGACAGGCGGGAGACCAGCGATCCGCTGGTAACTAAGGTACACAGTGGGTTTCCAGGCGCGGGGCTGTGCCAAGAAACCCGCTGTGTACCTTTGATACCAGCGCCCTGATGCAGGGAGCTGGTAACCAAGGTACACAGTGGGTTTCCAGGCACCGCGCAGTGCCTGGAAACCCGATGTGTACCTTGGTTACCAGCTCCCTGCATCAGGGCGCTGGTATCCAAGGTACACTGCGGGTAACTAAGCGACGTTACCCGCAGTGTCGCTTGTACTGATCACTGTCTGAGCTGCCTGTTTGGCAGCTCAGCAGCGATAATATAGCGATACACCAGCGATCCTGATCGTTGTCGGGATCGCTGGTGTATCGCTATGTGAGACCCAGCCTTAAGCAGTAGATTCAAATACGTGCAAAAGACAGAAAAAAATCAATCAGACCAAATAGTAATGTAATATAAACGGCAACAGAAAAACATTTGTTATTGCAGGATTGAATCCTGTCTCAAGTTTAACCCCAAGGATTTGTTTATTCGTCCAGCAGACAAAGGCGGGATAATAGTGATCTTGGACTCAGGACTCTATTGAAAGTTACATTTACATTACTTGGAAGCTGGAGAAACCTATTGGGAATTGCATAGAGACCTTGCAAAAGACTTTCATTTAGTACTATTTGACCTTATTCAGGAGGGTCTCCATGTTGGAGCCCTGGACAAAAAATTAGCAGAATATCTTCACATTGATCACTATATAATACCCATATCAGCTTAATAAAAATGTGTTTCCACCCGGATTGAGATCTATAGTGGCAGATATAGGGTCACTATGGACATGGGTGGATGATCATTTACAACCCCTGGTCCAAGATACCCCTAGCTATATTCAAGACACCAAATTTGTCTCCTCAGTATTTGATCAATTCTTCTGGTCTGATGACTACAAATGGCTAACATCTGATGTCTTATATCCATCCATCCCACACCATGTAGTCCTATCATGCTTATCACATCATTTACATCAGTTCACTTGCTACAGTCCAGAAATCAATGCATTTATTATGTTAGCTGTAGATTTTCTCCTTAAACAGGATTATTTTTGCTTTGACAGTCATTTTTTATTACAGAGGAAAGTAGTGAGTATGGGAGTGATGTTCTCTCCTTCTCTGGCTAACTTGGTAATGTCACGATGGGAAGAACTTTATATTTATAACTATAATATGTTCAGTGACAGAATAATATTGTACGGCTGCTACATCGATGATTTCTTCTCGGTATGGGGGGGGGGGGTGACAGAAAAAGAAGCCTTCGGATTTGTCCAGTACATTAATAACAATGATTTTACCTCGAAGGTTACTCATTTTTTTTCATTACATTGCCTGTATTTTTGGAGGTTTTTTTTACACTTGAAAAAATGCTAAGTTTTACTTTTAAAAGAAAGCCTATACTCTCATTGGAATGGCCTCTTCATTCATTTTTGTACATGTGTGATTAATGACATCTTTGAGTGCCCCAATCTGGTCAGACAGCATGATGAAAGGGGAAATACAGCAGATGTGACAGTGCTATGAGAGAAGGAGAGCTGATAGAAACATTTGTAATGATACACAGATAAACTCAGTTGTGCTGCCCTCCCCTACATTGACTGCCATGACCCTATCTGAAAGGTGTTAGTCATCTGTGGTAAACTCCCAGCACTTTCTAATCGAGCAGGAGGTTAGACCAGGTGATCAGAGCTGTCTGTCACTACATCTCACACACTGAGAATCCTGCTGTTGCTACCTGCCTACCTGATTGGTCAACATCATACAGGAGAAAGAAGTACATGTCTCCAGTGAAAACTCTGATAACGCCCATGTGGACTGAATCGTAATTAACTCATTAGGTGCCAAATACTTTGCAAATTTCTCTGCAACGGAGTTATGAAATTAAAGAAAAAAAAAAGTTTTATCCTGCTCTGCAGCCAGTATTACATCATCATGTGTCCAATTCAACATGGGAAAATTTGTGAAAGGTTCTCTTTACATCTTTCTTGCCTGTAAAGTGTGGGCTGCTCAAACAGTGGCGTCTGCAGTGTTTTTTAAAAAGGGAGACTCACTTGTTAGTTTGTAAGTTGGGGAGGGCCACACTCCACCACTGTGTCAGCACCTCGCTGACTGAGAGATCACTAACACACTGTGTTACCCCTAACTAACTGAGAGCCTACCTGACACTTTGTGCACTGCTGGGGTTGGGAAGGGAGGTCCTCAGTCAATTAGTGGTGTCCAGCAATGCAGCAGGATCCCAGTCTCGGCACATCAAGTGGGCCAACAACAGCACAACTCCTTACATGAGCCATGCTGTGTAGCCAGCTGTCTGTTCTTTATGCATAGACCACTCTGCATCAAATTTGGCACATAAGTAAATCAGGCACTTTGGAAGGTTTTAGTCCGGGCGCTTGGACTTTTTAGACCTACCGTTCTTGAGATATTTGCCAAAAAAGTAACACAAATATTAATTTACAGCAAATCGACAATTTGCCACATACTCTAGGTAAATCAAGAACTTTTGAAAGTTTTATTCTAGGTTTCAAATCTGTAAGATCTCCTCGCCAAAACACATAATACAAAAACATTATTGATATTTGCTAAAAAAAAAAAAAAAGAACATGAAAGAAAATATTAATTTACAGCAAAACTACTGGACCAATTTGTCCCAAATTTGCCACATAGGTAAATCAGGCACTTTGGAACATTTTTATATCGTTTTCTGCTGTGTGGAACCTACTGTTCTCTAGAGATTTGCAAAAAAGAACAAAAAACACAAATATCAACAACAGGTAAAATTTTTAACCACACACAAACAAACAGGAAAACCAAATACACCTGTGAGAAGGGTGACCAGAGTCGCCATCTAATCTCTGTGGATTAGCTGATGTCTCAGAAGCCCAGATTTCTGTGCAAAGCATTTTGAGCATGCCAAGCACGTATATGGCTTCTCTCCAGTGTGTGTTCTCGTGTGTCTTACCACATCAGATTTCTGGGTAAAGTTTTTCCCACATTCGAG
The DNA here is from genome assembly GCA_009801035.1 of Oophaga pumilio. Classification (NCBI taxonomy): domain Eukaryota; kingdom Metazoa; phylum Chordata; class Amphibia; order Anura; family Dendrobatidae; genus Oophaga; species Oophaga pumilio. Next base: position 222,275 of record VIAB01001383.1, read on the forward strand.
ACATGTAAAGGGGTTCTCTACATTGTGTATTCTCAGGTGCCTTACAAGTACTATTTTTTGCGAAAAATGTTTGCCACACTCAAGACACGGAAAGGTTTTTTTCTTCATGATGTGAGATTCTTGATGATCCATAAAGTTATCCTTTGTCATAAAGCGCTTTCCACAATCGTTACAGATAAACTGCTTTTTACTACTGTGAATTGTCTGGTGTCGGATGAGTTTCGATGCGTATGGAAACGTTTTGGGGCACTCTGTGCACGGATATCGGTTCTGATTTACGTGAAGTTTCCGATGTGCCGTAAGATAAGCTTTTCGCTTAAATCTTTTATCACACTCCGGACAAGAGAACAGTCCATCACTCCTAGTAGGATTGCCTCGTTGCAAACTTAGAATTGGATTTTCCTTAGGAAGGTTTTGCTGACTTTGCATAGGATGAGAAGTAAGACATGGGAATACTTTTGGTGGTCCAGCTAAACCTCTCGGCTCCATACAATCAGACAGGATATCCATTCTGTACTGATGTCTATCCAAGGCAAAAAGATCTGAAGAATTCTTGGTTATGTCATATTCTTTATTTAAGTTTGGAAATGGGTTATTGCATTCTGGAAGAATGCCATTTTTAAATTCTTTTCCTGAAAAATAAACAAAAATCTATATTACCATATATATGAATAGTATCATGGCATGAGGGCTCATTAACACTTATGTACTACGAACCTATATTAATTATAGATTTTTATAAACCCTTGCTAGCTAGTATGTTTTTATTTATATTTCCATTTTTTAAACTGCGTTTTGTAAGTGAATGACATTTTTTTTTTAAGTACAGCAAGGATACAATTTCAACTATTTAAATTTAAAAAACTACATATTTTGTGCTTACATAGTTGACTAGTACATAATTATGATTTTTAACACCCATATTTCAGCAGCATTACAAAAAAAAACAAAAATACTAATTCAACAAAATACAAAACTAACAATTACAGATAAAAAATGAAAAATTGGAAACACAATCTGAAAACAAACTGGGAAAAAAATGCATTTTATATTATGTTTTTAACCTGTATTTTTTTATAGACAAGTGTGTATGAGTTTAAATGAGATGATACTAAATACATGTGTGTAACGTCTCAATAATAATAATAATCTTTATTTATATAGCGCCAACATATTCCGCAGCGCTTTACAGTTTAACAGTTTCAAAACACAAGTCATAAGTAACAACGTTAACAATACAATAATTAAAGCAAAATAACAAGAAATGAGTCAGTGTCTCCAGATCTTGTGAGTGAAGGTCCCACAACTCATGATGGAATCTAAAGTTCCCACTTAATACAGTTCATCACCCATACTAATTATACCATCTTTATCTATGCATCATCTAATAAATCATGGCCCTATAGTTTAGCCTTGATACTCTTTGATAAAGCTAATAATAGCAATTCTGAGATTGATCCACTGATCCTCCTCTATCATCACTAATCAGATAGCTATAGGAGTATCCACCCCAAAATGGTGGTGCGCTCCACAGATAGGAGGTGTCTTCTGTTCCACTGAACCGACAACTCCATTATTACGTGCGTCACTGGAAGTGATGTACTTACAGTCCATTTCGGCAAGTTTGTGTTCTCTCGTTTGCATACTAATGGAAGCCTATGCCGTTTAATCCTATGCGTGCTATTTTAACAATATTTAGAATAAAGGTTATATTTTAATAATTGTATACCATTGCTGCTTTTCCCTTTTCAGAATCAATTCTATCCTAAGATTAGGCCATGAATATTTAAAGTACCAGACAAGCCCTCTAACAGTTATTATTGGAGGGAGATACATTTCAGGGTAGGTTTTATAGGGTGTAGAAAATAAGAATATGTTATTGAATTAACACACAGCTCTTGCTTACCTAAGCATATAGCAATTATTTTCCCTATATTACATGGTTGTAGATGTTCGGCAAAAGTCTTTTCTACTCCATCTTCTCTCTAAAGAAGCCAAACATAACAGAAATTAATTAATAAATTAGGATTAACAGTAAAGAGTACCTATCGCCAGTGTGGGCTGCCGTTTTTTATTTAAAAAAGCACTCCTCCCATCAAAGTTTTATCCTCTTAATATATTGCAATCCTCATATAGCACCGTGTGCTTACAATCTCACATTTTGCCTTTCTACCCAGATAATTCTTCTCTTTTCTCTGCTCTATGTTGAAACAGGAAGTCTCTTGTCCCTGCAAAAGTCATTCCCCTCCAACTCCTGACCAAGCTGCTCCTTCCTCCTGTCAGAAATTTTAGCAGTGACTTGACTCATGCAGGGAAAATTGACCTCCTGTTTCTGTACAGGGCTTAGAAGGATTCTGCTTGTCAGTTATTAATCACATCATGTCATTGACTTAATGGAAAAGAGACGAATTAGCTGGGTAGAAAGGTAAAATGAGCAATTGTAAGTGCACAATGCTATATAATATGATGATTGCAATATAGTAAGAGGATATAACTTTTGATTGGAGGAGGTATGCTTCTTTAAATAAAAGGGCAGCTAGAAACTGATCATTTTTATAAATATATAATTTCTCAAAAGGGACCAGAAGTGTCCATAATTTAATTTTCCAGCAAAAGTCAGGACCAAACTTACCGGTTGTGGGATCTGGTCATGCATAGTGGATCCCACAAACCTTTGGACACCTACACCTTTGCTATGAAAGTTTGAGAGTGTTATCGTAAGATTTTGTGCTTTGCACTAACCTACCACATCTTTTAGGTTGTAACATAGTACAGGATTTGGCAGCATTGGGTTAGTGCAAAGAGCAAGATCTTGCTTTTTCACAGCGAAATGCGGCCATGTTGGGTTATGGGATCTGTTTTGCATTCTCTGACTCCAAAACCTGGAAGTTTGGAGCTGACTTTTGCTAGAACGTTGACTGTAGGGGGCATTAGGGACACTGGTGGAAACTTTTGGGGTGCCATGAGACTTTGAAATTGATGACCTACCTTTCGTGTAGACCATCAATGTTGATTGGTGTTTTGCCTTTAGCAAAATGTTTTTTTTGTTTACACTCCCACATAAGCATCTCCAATTAATTTTACCCTTTCACCATAAAACTTTCATTCCTAATCCCATGGATAGGCCATTAATGTTAATGTCCCTTACAAACTCTTTAATAAAATCACATTGACCACAAATGTCATAATGTCAACTTCATAGCTTAGCAGAACTTACCTTGTCTTCATGAATGCTGTTGAGATGTTCCCGTTTTGCAGCCTGTGTATAGGGATGACATGGCCTACTCTCTGATGAACTTCTTTTGTTGGGCTTTTCTATAGGATACAAATGCAGTGACTTGATCCTTGGGTTATGTGCTAATCAGATAACTTAGTGGATCCTTAGGAGTGTTTTTACATGACCCAAACAGTTCCTTCCTTTTGCCATGTGGCCACTTATCACTTGCTCTACCATGACTTTGGGCTGATTGTCTTGTACCGGTGAAACAAATTGTAAGTAATTTGTTTCAATTGTAGAAGTCATATGGCTATAAAAGATCATTAAAAAGATGGTGCACATGAAGACTTTCTTACCTAGTGACGTGAGGGTCTGGGTTTTCTCCATGATGACGTCCTCGTAGAGATCCTTGTGTCCTTCTATGTAGTCCCACTCCTCCATGGAGAAATACACAGTGACGTCCTGACACCTTATAGGAACCTGACATACAATGATACATTATCATCCGGACACATTATCCCTTGTGTTATCCTATAATTCCCAAGCAGCTCTCACCTCTCCAGTCAGCAGATGGATGATCTTTTTAGTGAGGTCCAGGATCTTCTGCTCATTTTTTGTGTCAAGTTCCATAGTTGGTTTATTTGACTCATGTTGGCCACCGGTGGGCTCCTCAGACTTCTTCATTGGTCCATAATCCTAGTAAGACAGGCAATGCTACATATAAGAGATTCTTGCTCTTGTACATTTCCAATTCCTGTTTATAAATGAAGTGCTATTGTACTGTGTGACATACAGAAATGGTCAGAATCCCTCACCTGTCCAGTTAGCAAGTAGATAATCTCCAGGGTGAGATGTAATAGCCGCTCAGTCATGTCACCTTGGCACATGTTCATCATGCATAACCTATAAGCTGCTGCAAAAACATAAGCATTAAGTAACTGAGCAGCATGGTGGCTCAGTGGTTAGCACAGTATGGTGGCTCAGTGGTTAGCACTGTAGCTTTAGGGTCCTGGGTGCAAATCCCACCAAGGACAACATCTACAAGGAGTTTGTATGTTCTCCCCGTGTTTACGTGTGTTTCCTCCGGGGTTTCCGGTTTCCACCCACATTTCAAAGACATTCTGATAGAGAATCAAGATTGTGAGCCCCAATGGGAACAGTGCTGATAATGTCTGTAAAGCGCTGCAGAATATGATGGCATTATGTAAGCATAATAACTATAGATATACTATACAGTCCTGGAGAGGCTGTAATAAATCACCATTATGTTAAATTCAAAGGGTTAATCAGCACTACACACCAGCTCTCCTCTCTTATACAGTTAGATGGTGCTCAGCATCATATAAAGCAAAGCACAGTCCAGAAAATAGTGTCCTCAAAAGTAGAACTTGATGCAGCGCTCACCCATAAAGTCTCTATTCCTCATCCCAGTCTAGCACTGTATAACGTCTCACATGACGCTTCCTTACTTGACATTACTTGGAAGAAGTGTCACGTGAGAGGTATATATTTTTTTTTTTAGCATTTTTTGGTCATTTTCCAAGCAGCTTTTTTTTCCACCGGTGTTTTTATCAGCATATTTTTACTTACATTTTCAGGGGTTTTTTTTAAATAAATTTGAAAATGAATAAAATAAATGAATAAAATGCTGACAAAAAAAATGACATGTTGGCATCTTACGGATGTCTTTTTAACTTTCCCAGTAACTTCTATTGTGCATGAATGAAGAATGTACATTTCACTTCTTGTAAACACTTGGTATATTAGAAAGCCCGAACATATGATCAGCAAATTTCTTCCCATACAAGTTAATAGGACCACTATTTTGATCATTTGAGCTTTTTCTGCTATTTTTTTTAGTGAACCCAATGATAAAGTGGCAGAAAATGACACAATCATATACCCTAACTTATGAGAGCACTTTGGCTGTCACTAATGGGGATAATATAGTGGTCACTGACAATTTTATGGGGACACTGTGGCTTTTACTGTTCAGGGGCGGTGTTAGTGCGCATGGGAGCCCTGCTGTCTATAATTACAACATCCCTATTACCATCTACATGAAACCTCTGTATGATCCGTCCCCTTATAATTATAAAAGATGTAATTTACCTCTTATAGGAAGGGAGAAGTAACCCAAAATACCATTATGCTATAATTTACCGTCAACCACTGTTACATTGTATCCTCTATGCCACCACTTATTAAACCCAATCACCTCAATTAAACCATGTCACCCTATTCAACCCTATTGGTCTCTGCTATCACCTAATGTCACCCACCCCATACTCAGTACTGTACAAGGAACAGGAGATTCTGCCATAGTTACACAGCAGGCACCGATTCTAGGCAGAAGGCTTAACCTTAGTACAGTTGCTATACAGGCATGGCATCTCCTCTCCGGTACGGTGTAGGATATTTGCTGCAAGCTGAAACTACAAGTCCCAGATGTCATCCTATTACTACCCACTACGCAGATGGAACATTCCCGGTAGCTATAACAGCCAGTATTTCTAAAGTCAGCATGACCCAGTTTTACTACAAGCTACAAGTCTGACCAGGAGCACTACAATCCATCGTGCCAGCTCGCCCAGAGGGACAGACAAGGGACATTGGCGGGGCATTCCCAGCATACGGAAGGAATTTCAGTTTTGTTAGTAGGACAGACCCATTGCACTACTCACATTTGGAAATAAGCCTTAGCCTGGTCCTGGTGGGAGTTACCGGCAGGGTGGGACATGGTGCTCCCACAGACAACCTAGCACAGAGTAGTCCTTCCTCCTGATCCCTGTCAGAATCCCAGCACAGCCTGTGACAATGACTCCACTTGCACACATCCGGGGAGGGCCCAGTCCTTCCCAGTCCTCAGCCTCTGTCAGCAGAGAGCAGAGGTGGGGGATCAGGATTTTCATAGGAGGCTTTTCTACCAGGGAGACTCGGTCCTTCTTCTCCTCTGTTGTCTAACAAGATGTGGCGGAGAGAATGCTGCAATATTACGAATATTAATATGGAACCTGAATATATTTATATAATAGTAATAGTTATTAAGGTTGAAGGAAGACTTTAAGTCCATCTAGTTCAGTATCCTAACCTGCCCTAACATGCAGGTATGTAACAGTAATTTCCTACAACTTTTGTAACTACTAAAATAATAAAACTGCATAAGTTTGATATCGTCATAATCATAGCGCCCTAGAGAATCATGTCGCCAGGTTATTTTTTCAGACACAATTGATACCGTAAAACCAATACATGTAAAAAAGGATGGTAAGATTGTAGTTTTTTTCACCTTTTCACTTCACATGGACTTTGTTTCTGTGTTTTCAGTACTTTATACAGCAACGTGGATGTTGTCGTTCAAAACTGCACCTTGTCCTGCAAAAACGAGTTTTTATATGGATATATTGACTGAAAAATCGTAATTGTGGCTGTTTGAATAAAGGAACAAAAAAAGAAAATGACAAAAATTAAAATTGGCAGCGTCTTTAACCCCTTCCTGGCATCCGCTATACACGTATGTCACAGCAACCAAGGAGTTCCAACAAAGCACCGTACATCGCGATGTTGGAGCCAGTTTAGATAAAGGACGGGCACCATCAGCAACAATTGTCATCTATATATTGTAGCTGACATAGATCTTTCAGCAGAAAAATAAAAAAAAGTCCAGCAGAATAAAGTAGATTTATCACTTTGGTTACATGGTGAAGAACATAAAACTGCATAAGAAATTAAAGACAATTCCTGAAATGCTGTTTTTGTTCATTTTGGCTACTAAAAATCAGAATAAAAAGAGATAAAAAAATGTTATTTAACCCTATTTGGCACAAATAAAAACTTCAACTCATCCTGCAAAAAAACAAGCCCTTAGGCCTCTTTCACACACCAGTTTTTTTGCAATCAGGCACAATCCGGCGAATTGTTTAAAAGACAGATCCGGCGTAGATTGTAAAAAACTTATGTGCCGGATCCGTTTTTTAGCTGGATCCGTCCTGACCTTTTTTTAAGCCGGAAAAGTAGTAGTAGTAGTAGCAGCAGCAGCAGCAGTAGTAGTCCTTGATTTCCAGAATCCGGATCAGTCTTTTGCCATATTGCACAAAAGACTGATCCGGTACCATAGACTTCTATTGTTTCCGGCCGCCTGATGCTCTGCTTCAGGCGCTGTCAGGCGTTTCCGGCAGAAAAAAAAACCTTACATGATGCGTTCTGTCCGGCCGCCGGAATTAAAATCTAGGACGGATCCGGCAGAAAACAGATTAAACGCAATGACATGCGGCGCGATCCGGCGCTAATGCATGTCAATGAGAAAAAAACGGATCCGGCGGTTAAAAAACGGATCCGTTTTTTTACTAAAATGCCAGATCGCGCCTGATGGCAAAAAACTGATGTGTGAAAGAGGCCTTAGTCAGATCTAATGCAAGTCAATGGAAAATTGAGGTTTTCCATGTTACGAGCAACTTGGCTCCCAAAAACCAGTTGAAGAAAAATGCATGCTCCCAAAGGCACATAGTCCTACCCTGTTTGCCGAGACCCCAGAGAAATTCCGACTCTGGAGGGCGCTATGCACTTATTTCTCAGCGCCGTTAAACGGCGATCGTTAAGGGGTTAAGTGTTCCCTTTATTTTTTTGAGCAGTGTATTTATGTAACCCTTTTCACAGGTATAGACCCATGGAATTAATGGTGCTTTAACCCCTTAATGACCCCAGCTTTTTTCGGTTTTTGCTACCCTTCTTCCAAGAGCCATAACTTTATTTTTCCGTCTATATGGCCATCTAAGGGCTTATTTTTTGCAGGACGAGTTGTACTTTTGAATGACATCATTGATTTTACCATGTCGTGTACTGGAAAATGGGAAAAAAATTCCAAGTCCGCGAAATGGCAAAAAAGGTGCAATCCCACAGTTGTTTTTTCTTTGGCTTTTTTGCTAGGTTCACTAAATGATAAAACTGACCTGCCATTATGATTCTCCAGGTCATTACGAGTTCATAGACACCAAACATGTCTAGGTTAATTTTTATCTAAGTGGTGAAAAAAAATTCCAAAGTTTACTAAAAAAAAAAAAAAAAATTGAGCCATTTTCCGATACCTGTAGCGTCTCCATTTTTCGTGATCTGGGGTTGGGTGAGGGATTATTTTTTAAGTGCCGAGCTGATGTTTTTAATGATATCATTTTGGTGCAAATACGTTCTTTTGATTGCCCTTTATTGCATTTTAATGCAATGTTGCGGCAACCAAAAAAAACACAATTCTGGTGTTCTGACTTTTTTTTAGCGCTACGCCGTTTAGCGATCGGGTTAATCCTTTCTCTTTTATTGATAGATTGGGCGATTCTGAACGCGGCGATACCAAATATGTGTATGGGTGATTTTTTTTATTGTTTTATTTTGTTTGGGGCAAAAGGGGGGTGATTTAAACTTATATTTTTTAATATTTTTAAAAACATTTTTTTTAATTTTGGCATGCTTCAATAGCCTCCATGGGAGGCTAGAAGCTGCCACAACACGATCGCCTCTGCTACATAGAGGCGATGCTCAGATCGCCTGTATGTATTAGAATTACTGCATTGCTATGAGCGCTGACCACAGGGTGGTGCTCTTAGCAATTCGGCATCAACAACCTCTGGTTGTTATGCCGACGCACCGCTGACCCCCGATCACGTGACGGGGGTCAGCGGTGTGCGTATTTCCGGCCCGATGGCCGGAAGTGCGCGTTAAATGTCGCTGTCAGCGTTTGACAGCGACATTTAACTAGTTAATAGTAGCGGGAGGAACGCGATTCCGTCTGCGCCTATTGGGGGCACATGTCAGCTGTTCAAAACAGCTGACATTTCCCGGCTTTGATGCGGGCTCACCGCCAGAGCCCACATCAAAGCGGGGATTCTGACATCGGAGGTACTATTCCGTCCGATGTCAGAAAGGGGTTAAAAATAAGTAATAATAATTCACTATCGCACAACCCCAAACAGTTATTCACTAGTTTTAATTTCCTCATCCGTCCACCATTGCCCTCTCCAGTCTCACTATTTTCATTAGAAGACTTTGCCTCATACTTTGAAAAGTATTAAGTTACTTACCGGTAACGGTATTTTTCGTAAGCCCATGACAGCACCACGAGAGAGGGGATCCGCCCTTCAGGAACAGGAAACCTACAGATACAAAAAGGGCGGCTCCCTCACACGCATCAGTTGGATTACAGAGTCGAGAGGACCTCCATGGTTAATGACACATAAGTTATACACAAACTCTAAACAACCTAGTCTACGTGGACTTTATAATTAAAGGAAGTGTTCGATACACGTGAAAGGGAGGGAACTAACGGTGCTGTCATGGGCTTCCGAAAAATACCGTTACCGGTAAGTAACTTAATACTTTATTCGGACTCCCATGACAGCACCACAAGAGAATTACAGAGATGTAACACTGTTCTAGGGAGGGACTACAGCCTGCAGCACCCTTAACCCGAAGGAGAGATCTGAGGAGGCACCCATGTCTAATCTGTAATGATTAAAAAAGGTGTTAGGAGAAGACCATGTGGCCGCCTTACATATTTGGTCGATGGATACTCCAGATCTCTCCGCCCAAGAGGTTGCCATGGCTTGGGTAGAATGCGTCCTCAGATTCTGTGGAGCCGGACCGCCACCTGCTGATTAAGATAGAGAAATAGCCTCCCTAATCCACCTTGCTAATGTGCATTTGG
>VIAB01001384.1:544-14743 GCA_009801035.1 Oophaga pumilio
TTCTGTACACCACCGAATGATAACAGAGAAACATAACCTCCAATGCAATGTATTTTTTTGTGAGGTGTTTTACCATGAACCTCTTCACAACAACACATGAGTATACCCTTCCTGACTTTGGCTATTTGGTGTGTTATAATTCTCCTCCTTCTCCTCATGCTCATCATCCACTAGTGCCACCACTAGAACACGAGGGTAACCGTGGTCTGTGATGCAACAGCCAGTAGAAATTTTTTCAAGGGTGTTTTGATGCCCGTTCCAAAAATGTTTACACTCTATGTTGAGGTGTCACCCCACCAGGGGAAAATGTTTTTCAGCCTATGCACTTAGTGTATGGGCATTACAAGTATAGGAGACATGCTACTTTAAACTGGGAAGACCTTTTTCGCAGGCCATACTCCACGTCTCTTCCTACACCACCCCTAGATCACCAGGGGCACCAGGGTGACCGTATTCTTTGATGAAACAGCCACTATATCACTATATTGTTTTGCCAGTGTGTTTAGGATGTCCATAACTACAAATATTTACACAATCAGTTGATGTGCCCCACCCCCTCCAGGGTAAAATGTTTTTCAGCCTACACACTTAGTGTATGGGCATTACAAGTATAGGAGACCCGCTCCTTTGTAATGGGAAGACCTTTTTCGCAGGCCATACTCCACGTCTCTTCCTACACCACCCCTAGATCACCAGAGTGATCGTGTTCTGTGATGAAACAGCCACTATATTGTTTTGCCAGGGTGTTTAGGATGTCCATAACTACAAATATTTACACAGTCGGTTGATGTGCCCCCTTCCTCTGGGGAAAATGTTTTTCAGCCTATGCACTTAGTGTATGGGCATTACAAGTATAGGAGACCCGCTTCTTTGTAATGGAAAGACCTTTTTCGCAGGCCATACTCCACGTCTCTTCCTACACCACCACTAGAACACCAGGGTGACCATGTTCCATTATGAAACAGCCACTATATTGTTTTGCCAGGGTGTTTAGGATGTCCGTAACTAAAAATATTTACACAGTCGGTTGATGTGCCCCCTCCAGAGGAAAATGTTTTTCAGCCTATGCACTTAGTGTATGGGCATTACAAGTATAGTAGACCCGCTCCTTTGTAATGGAAACTGATTTTTAGGAGGACTTCATTCCAAGTGGTATTTTGGTTTGTCCAAATTTGGGGTAGGTCTTCCATTCAATGCATAGGCAAATAGTATGTTAGAGCCACTTCATAATAATGTGAACTTTGTTGGTTGTTAATCTTCTTCAACAATGCAATTCTTGAATGCCAGTTCTCCAGCCTTAACACTGCAATGCTAAAATGCAGGGTCTTCTGACTCACCACAGCAATTGACCAATGCAGGTTCTTAAGCCTCAGCAGTGCAATTATCCACTGATGGTTCTTCTGACTCAACACTGAAATGCTCCACTGCAGGTCTTTAGCGTCAACACTGCAATTGTCCACTGACGGTTATTCAGCCTCAACACTGCAATTGTCCACTGCTGGGTATTCAGCGTCAACACTGCAATTGTCCACCACTGGGTCTTTAGCATAAACAAAGCAATTGTCCACTGCCAGTTCTTCAACGTCAGCAATGCAATTTTAAACTGCAGGGTCTTTAGCGTCAACACTGCCATGGTCCACCGATGGGTCTTCAGCGTCAACACTGCAAATATTCACCACTGGGTCTTTAGTGTAAACACTGCAATTGTCCACTGCAGGTTCTTCAGCATCAACAATGCAATTTTAAACTGCAGGGTCTTTAGCACCAACACTGCAATGGTCCACCGCTGGGTCTTTAGAATCAACCCTGCAATTGTCCACTGCCGGTTCTTCAGCATCAACAATGCAATTTTAAACTGCAGGGTCTTTAGCACCAACACTGCAATGGTCCACCGTTGGGTCTTCAGCGCCAACACTGCAATTGTCTGCCGCTGGGTCTTTAGCATCAACACTGCAATTGTCCACTGCCGGGTCTTTAGGCTCAACTATTCACTGCGTAGCCAAACAATATGAGAGTAACAAATTAATAGGAAGAATGCTTTCAGCTGGCCATCAAGTACGTGGGTTCAAAGGCTTATTGGGATGTGTGTTACTTAGATGCAGGGCGGGCCTTGCATTCAATGCATAAGCTAACAGTATGGCAGTGGCAAAAGAATATTGTGAACATGGTTTTCCTGTGTACATCCACTATGTCAGTTCAAAGCCTTTTTGGGGTGCGCTTCAATTTGATGCAGGGTGAGCCTTGCATTCAATGCAGAAGCTAACAGTATGGCAATGGCAAAACAGTCATTTGAACTTGGATTTCCTGTGTACATCCACTACGTCGGTTCAAAGCCTTTTTGGGGTGCGTTTGAATTTGATGCAGGGCGGGCCTTGCAGTCAATGCATAAGCTAACAGTATGGCAGTGGCAAAAGAGTAATGTGAAAGTGGCTCAACTATTCACTGCGTAGCCAAACCATATGGGAGTAACAAATAGGAAGAATGCTTTCAGTTGTCCTTAAAGTACGTGGGTTCAAAGGCTTATTGGGGTGTGTGTTACTTTGATGCAGGGTGGGCCTTGCAGTCAATGCATAGGCTAACAGTATGGCAGAACAAAATGAATAATGTGAACTTGGTTCTCCTGAGTATATCTACTAGGTAGGTTCAAAGCCTATTTGGGGTGTGTTTGAATTTGATGCAAGGCGGGTCTTGCATTCAATGTATTAGCTAACAGTATGGCAGTGGCAAAAGAGTAATGTGAACTTGGTTTTCCTGTAGCCATCCAGTACCTGGGTTCAAAGGCTTATTGGGCTGCGTGTTACTTTGCTGCAGGGCAGGCCTTGTATTTAATGCATGGGCTAACACGATGGGAGACCTATTTTCTTATAATTGGAACACTTTTTCATGAGGACCTTCTGAACGTCTCATCAAAGGGGTATTGGGATGCGTCCTAATTTTTGGCAGCCCAGCCACTCAATTCATAGGCAATAACAGCACAGGAGGCACACTGTTTAATATTGGCCCTTTAAGAATAGTAATACCAACTGATGCCCCTATAAAAATTGGTTTTGTGACTTTAAGAGTCCCTCCTTCATAAATGAAACAAGATGTGTCTGATGATGTGTCACACACCACATGGCCAGCTAAGGTTGTTAAATGCTACAATGACATTTCACAGTAAATACATTTGTATTGGTTGAAAGCAATGATAAAGTTGAAAAACGCATCAAAAATGCTACATGTGAACATAGACAAATTGGTGGAGGAACATTTTTACTTTCGGTTTATTATTTTGCCTTATATAAAAGTCATTAGCCTGGAAAGGATGTTCCTTGACATACTTCCCAGGAAAATCCATTTTGGCTTCGTTTTGTATGTTTTTTGGTGCTCCTGTAAAAATGGCGTGAGACTCTGACAACATTGCTCACAGCTGAGTCAGAAATGCTTCCAGAGGTGATCCACATGATGTTCCCTTGTCATTTGAGCAGTGTTTCCATCATTCACAGACGTTTCTAGACTTTAAAAGGACCCCGGGGGAGATAGCGGCAAAAATGCTCGCTTTTCCCATAGACTTACATTGGGCTCGTTGCTCGGGTCGAGTACCCGAGTATTCCAATTTGCTCGACCCGAATAATGAGCACCTGAGCATTTTAGTGCTCGCTCATCACTAGTAAACAACTTAATTTCTTAGTCATTGATAAATCTTGAGCGATTGTTTCCAGCAGACTTAGGATTAGCTTTGAAATATCCAATTCAGCTGTGATTTCTTTGGATTTGTGGCATTCCTGTATTTGATATTTATGCTAATCAAAGTTCCAGAATCAATGAGATCTTGTGGTTGGACTTTGGGTTTGTCGTAATCTTGCACAATTGTTTTTAAACCCATTTGAGGAAAGAGCCTTCAGCTTTACTTCCCTCAAATTGTCTCTCATTTCACAAGCTTTTAAGTCTTTGGGACAATCCCAATCCAGTACATTGGCTTTCGCCGGATCCATGCAAAAACCTGTGGACGATAAGAAATATCCCAAAAAAGAGGTGTCCTGGACGAACACATATATTTCTCTGGTTTTACACATAATTTATTGTCCCTGAGTATTTGCAAGACCTGTCTCACATGTACCTGATGTGACTTGAGGTCTGGCGAGTAAATCAATGTGTCATCCAGATAAACTTCCACAAATCTACCTGCCAAATGACAAAAATGTAATTTACACAGTGTTGAAAAACAGCAGGAGCATTAGTCAACCCAAATGCCATAATAAGGATTTTGCAGTGTTCCTCTGGTGTATTAAAAGCAGTCTTCTACTCATCCCCTTTTCTTTATTCGGATGAGATTATATGCCCCTCCGAGGTCCAGTTTAGAAAACCACTTAGCCCGAAAATCTGATTAAAGGGGTCCAGAATGAGAGGGAGAGGATATGGATCCCCAACCATGATTCGATTTAGTTCATGGAAATCTAAGCAGGGGTGTAACCCCCATATTTTTTTTTTTTTTCTTAAGAAATAAAAACCCTGCTGCAACAGGAGATGAAGAAGGTCTAATATGGCCCATAGCCAGACTTTCTGTGATATAGTCTTTCATGAACTGGCTCTCCACGTGTGAAATATTATACAGCTTGTTCTTAGGTAATTTAGCCTCAGAAATTAAATTAATGGTGCAATCATATGGATGATAAGGAAGAAGTTCTTAATACCTTCAGAGAACACATACTCAAATTTAGACAAGTATTCCAGCAGAGATCGGGTATTAACTCTGGCTAAATAGTTGCCCCAAGCAGTGCCTTTGACAGTACTTGCTCCAGCTAACTACCTCCTGAGTCTGCCAGTCAACCACAGGATTGTGCAATATCATCCAAGGTAGTCCAAGAAGCACAGGAGAGGGCAAGTCCTCTAGCAGATAACAATCAATTGATTCTGAGTGCATGGCTCCTTCCTGCAAGCATATCTCTCGAATAACCTGAGTAAAATACCATTGCCTCAAGGGGTGCATAATCAATAGCGATTATAATTAAAGGTTTAGACAATTTATGAGGATTGAGACCCTGGTCTTGGACGAACTGCGCATCAATCATATTAAACCCCGCCCCACTGCCAAAAAGGCTGAAATAACCACTTTACTTTAGCCAAAATGGATCTCGACCAGTAAAAAGAATTGTGAACTACCCACAGAGGAAATGTGTACACCCGGGTTGCTAACCTCCCCGTGACCCGGGCTCCTTAGTTTTCCGGTGGCAGTTTGCAGTTATGTATGGATGGACAGGTACCAACAAAATGACCCTTCTTACCACAGAAAAAAAACACTCCCTCTTTGCTTCGAACTGCAGGAGGACCGGTAAAATGAGTCATCCCTCCAATTGGCATGGGTCTCTCGGTAGAGGCAGCCCTAGGTTCCATTAACCCCTGACCTTCCTAAAATTGATGTCTCTTTGTGTTTCTCACATAGACAGTGGTCCACTCAGACAGCTAAAGACATGGCTGCCTCCAGGGAAACCGGGGTCTCATCGAGAACAAAGACATCCTTTACCCTCTCAGAAAGCCCCTACCTGACAGAACTAACTACAGAGCATGGGGTCATTCCACCTAGTATCCGTCGACCACCTACAGAACTCGGACCAATACTCCTCCACTTGCTGGTCTCCCTGCTAAAGGCAGAGAGACACGATTGGGGTTGTCATATGTAAGACCCAGAGCCTGAAAAAATTCCTCTACCATCTGAAGCGACAGGGAACCATATGGGAGAGAAAATGCTTAGACTTGAGGGTCACCCTGAAGAAGAGAGATTATGATCCCCACCTTGTTGCCACTTGGAACCAAAGAAGTGAGGACATAACATAAAAAAAAAAATTGCAGGCCTCCTTGAAAGCCACTAACTTATCTCGATCCCCAAATAACGTATCCGACAAAGCGATCTTAAGCTCCATCAGTTGACCGTGAGCCACAGGACCTAAGCCTGGAGTCAATGAGTGCTACAAAGCAATTAAGTCTGCCACCTTCAGGCAGAGTTGTTGTAGCTGCTCTGCCAGAGCAACTACAGGATCCATAATGGATCCAAAGAGGTACGACCAGTAATAATGTCACGTATTAAAAAGGGACAGTGGGTACCTACCCAATCCCTCGAACTAGGGGAACCTAAGGCTATTTCTGTCCTCTGGATTGCCTGGGATGGTGTAGGCGCTGGGGTCTCCTCCTTTGCTATGCTCCAGCTTATCTGTTTCCTCCCCCACCTAGAGAGGTGTGAGGCTGAAGCATATTGGAAAACGCTAACCAGACAGACAGGGGTTAACAGACAGGGATAAAAGAAAACTACATTAATACAAATACACTCACAAAACAACAGAGTGGGAAATGGGAGAAAAAGGAGGCACAAACCAAATGGGAGAGGATAAGGATAAACACGAAAACAGCTCCACGCAGAAATCTCCTGAAAAACTCTCCAACCACCTACCCCAAACACTGAACTTCTCCTTCAACTCCAAACCAGGAAGTAGAACAACTCTTACTTGCAACTCCAAGTGACAGTGGAGAGCATATATACCAGAGGGGAGTGGTCAACACAGAGCAGCTAGACAATTCAGGATGGAGAGCTCCAGGAGATTAACTGAACCCTTGCAATGACAGAGCAAGGAAAACCTGCATTGTTTAATAGAATGGAGAAGCAGTTTTTATTCTGTGCAGAAGATCGTGTAACCTGCGATTTTCTGGCCCCTCTCTGTCGCTGTATCCCCATAACATAAAGTCTCTAAAACTTTGTTTTAAAGAGCTGCTGCTCAGTCTCTCAAAATGTGGTCATGGTCTGATACTGCAGCACATTTCTGTCTTTTAGAGTCAGTCCATTCCAGAGACTGGAGATCGTTACAGATGCTGTGGAACCCTACAGGATTTAGAAGATGATAGTTTCCATAGTTGACCATTGATCTTGTGGAAACAAAAGGCACTGCTTTGAAAACATCACCTTCTAGTAAACTTAAGGTCAGTTCAGGACAAATTGTGCACAGGCAAACTGCAGCTGATGTCTTTATGTACTCCAAGAGTTGTACATTTTGTCTATTACATTTTGGTAGGTGGACCAGGTCTTTTCCCATGATGATTACAACGGGTGAGGTAGCTGCTGTTCTCGTTGTCCCCATATCAATAGTGCTAGGGTTTGATGCTACCAACCATACCAAATCAATCAGGTTATGGTGGTATTATACAACAGGTTCTCTTGTCATAGCCACACTTAGCAGGATGTCCACAGCTATGTCCTTTTTGCTCCCATTCGCATCCTCCCTGTTCAGCTTCCTTTTCTGTCTCCCTTTTCTATATGCTTTAATGCCCTGGTTTAAAATGGTTACCAGATTAAACTGCAAATACATCACTGGTCCATGGCTCTCAAAAAATTCTTCTTACACTTCAGACAGAAGACAGACACGGGAAAAGAGACAAACAAAGGACAATATTCAGAATTGAGAGTCCTCAGTGGTTGATACCTTTTAATGGCTAACTTAAAAAGATGGTAACAAATTGCTAGCTTTTGAGATTACTTGGGTCTCTTCATCAGGCATTGATCAATTTGTTACCATCTTTTCAGTTAGCCATTAAAAGGTATCAACCACTGAGGACTCTCAATTCTGAATTTTTTTCTATCTTCTGGCTAACACGGTACAAAGTGTGATGCAGTGACCCATGCTGCAGCTAGGGGGCGCTGTATGTGCTCCTCAAGATATGCATGGAGGCCTGATTATGATGGTGAGACAGTGACCGGCATGATTGTGAATGGCCGGTATGTGTCGCAGAAGTCCTCTGCACTGTAAGCCAGTAATGTTGTTCTGGGACTTGCAGTCCCACAAGAGTTGTGTTTGCTTTATGAGGGTGGCACATGGGGAGAGTGTGAGGGAGTCTGTCAGAGTGTGGACAGACTTCCATGTGTCCAGGCCGGACACTGCAGAGTGGTCTGTGTGCAGTGAAGGAGAAGTCTTCCAGCATGTCTGGCTCCAGACCAAACCTGCTTGCTGAACATCACACAGCCTGAGGAGTGCTGGCTGGTCTGAGCCAGAGGAAGGAAGGTCTGTGAGATACCTCCAAAGTGGACGGTCTGAGAACCGTGAGTTATACTGACCGGGGTCAGTGAGAGACTGTGTTTAGGCTATACAGCCTGCATGCTGGATGTGGCACAGCCTGTGTGCCCACAGGCCTGAGAGAACGGAGCTCTACTATGGACATAAAAGAGTTCATCTATCTGCTGTAAGACTGTTTGCCTTGTATACCTGTTACAAGGATTTATGACAAAAATAAACCAAATAGACTGTCTTTAAGAGAAAGATCATTCCTGTGTGCCTGATTATCGCAGCCAAGCGAGTGTTCCCCAAACCCATGCAGTGAGCACTGCACTACAAAAGATATACATCTTTCCTGAAACAAAGGACAGACCTCAAATACTACAAGTTGGTGTCATTGCCAATGTTTCCAGCAGAAACTGTTAGCATTGATAATACAGCTAATTACAGTAAAATGCCATTAGTTATGTAAAGTAAATCCTCCTCCCAGGTCCTGATGCAAAACAGCTAAATACAAAATACCCAAAATATAAATGTGTTTTAAGGTAACAAAGTTGGAAAATATATTTTTCAAGAAATGTTCCATTGAAGTTATTTGACATGAAAAGAAGTTACTTGACATATATAAATTTAAGTATATTGTAAAATAGATGATGAGACATTCTGCAGTAAATCCCAGGGCCTGTATATTGCCGCAACATCATCATCTATCATTTTTA
The DNA here is from genome assembly GCA_009801035.1 of Oophaga pumilio. Taxonomy (NCBI): domain Eukaryota; kingdom Metazoa; phylum Chordata; class Amphibia; order Anura; family Dendrobatidae; genus Oophaga; species Oophaga pumilio. The sequence goes on from VIAB01001384.1 coordinate 9,279, forward strand.
TTGCCCTTCTGCAGCACTAGCTGTAGACTAATGCAGACAAGTGTAATATACTTCTCTTCTAGTCACAGTCCACTAATGCCCAATCACATCAAGTTCGCCGGCAGATGGAATTATTGGAAATCTATTACTGAATGGATAATGATAAACTATGTAGGAAGTTCATCAATTCTCCAGTCTTCGAGCTTTATTTCTGATAGTCAGTTCTTTTGTACTAATTGAACTACAGATGCTCAGGATAAAATATTCAGAACGTTTTTTTCTTTAAGTAAAATGCTACATGAATGAACATAACATTACTGTTAGAATATTATGTTAATTATGACATAATATTAAAGGGGTTGTCCCATTCTAAATAAGGAGCGGCATATTCTTCTGCAAAGGCCGCTGCAGGTTAAATGTGGTATTGCATGGCATTTATTCAAATTATTCTTATGTAAATCACACCTAACCTCTTCGCATAGGTAGAACTATAACATTCTTCACTTAAAAAGCCATTGAACTGTATGTTACATGATTTTATTCTCCAGTTAGTCCAGTTTAATACTGCTTTCTTGTTCTTTTTACACAACTTTATAATACTCCTTTCCCACTTTCCAGGATAAGCAGATAGTATTGTTGCGCACTGTCCATTCACAATCCAATGTGAAAGTACTTGTGATAGTGGCCAATAACCCTGCAACACCGACAATGAAATTCACTAATAAGATCTTAATATTCTCATGAAAGTAGTAAAATCAGAGCTTCACACATAATTTAAAATCTTAAAGCACACCTAGCATTCTGCCCATCCCGGGGTTTTGTTCCATTGGGGCTAATTTTTTATTTTTTTTTGATGGTGTGTTATGCGGACTATGAATAGTTTCACTTTTATGTGACTTATGTCGCTGTAATTTTTAATTACTTTGGCTGCAATACATATGGAAATTTGTTACATGCTTAAATGTCCCAGAGGAAGGCAATAAGGTGAAACACAAGGTCAGGTAGAATGCTAGGCCAACTGCAAGATTTTAGATATTTTTAAAATTAAAATTGAAGTGATCTTTTTACTCCATGAATATTTATAACATGCTTACTGTGTTAAGTTGATTGATGTTATAGTATTATATGATTGTCAGTATAGTGATTGGATTGTGCATAGTCATTATGCACCAACTCTAAAGTTTTAATGGCTTATCCTAGAAAGCAAAGGAGGAATAGCTGCATATGGTGCCATAACAGTGCAAGATGACACAATAAGAAAATGGTACAAAGCACCTACGATCCGTCTTTTAAACAATTCGCCAGATTGTGCCTGATTGCAAAAAACTGATGTGTGAAAGAGGCCTAAGAGTAGGTGCTTTGTACCATTTTCTTATTGTGTCATCTTGCACTGTTATGGCACCATATGCAGCTATTCCTCCTTTGCTTTCTAGGATAAGCCATTAAAACTTTAGAGTTGGTGCATAATGACTATGCACAATCCAATCACTATACTGACAATCATATAATACTATAACATCAATCTATAACATCATCAATACTATAACATCAATCATCAATACTGACAGTTATCAATACTATAACATCATCCGGCGTAGATTGTAAAAAACTGATGTGCCGGATCCGTTTTTTAGCTGGATCCGTCCTGACCTTTTTTTTAACCCGGAAAATGTAGTAGTAATAGTAGTAGTAGTAGTAGTAGTAGTAGTAGTAGTAGAAGTAGTCCTTGATTTCCAGAATCCGAATCAGTCTTTTGCCGGATTGCACAAAACACTGATCCGGTCTCATAGAGTTCTATTATTTCCGGCCGCCTGATGCTCCGCTTCAGGCGCTGTCAGGCGTTTCCGGCAGAAAAAAAAATGTTACATGATGGGTTCTGTCTGGCCGCCGGAATTAAAATCTAGGACGGATCCGGCAGAAAATGGACTAAACGTAATGACATGCAGCGCGATCCGACGCTAATGCATGTCAATGACAAAAAAATGGATCCGGCGGTTAAAAAAAACTGATCCATTTTTTTTAAAAATGCCGGATCGAGCCTGACGGCAAAAAACTGATGTGTGAAACAGGCCTAACTGGAAGAAAAAAACATGCCAGTTTAACAGCTCATTAATAGATAATATCCTATTATTACCTATGATGATGTTCTTACATTTTTCTTACACATTTTACTTAGAATTTCTAAACTACTCCATCGTATGTGAGTCCTTAATTTTTATTTTTTTATTTAGTTGTCATTCCTTTGTTGTTTTCTATATGTGTAACTTCTTTTCTGGAAGTCTTCTCTTAGTAATAGTTTTTTGTGTAATTGCACTTCTGGGAGTTCTTCCAATAATTGGACACCAAAATAATACATGGTAACATCAATTCTTCAGCTCTGGCCAATAAAGGAGACCCTAAGTTGGGTCTACCACTCTATGACACCCATGTGCCAAAATGGAGCATATGAAGAGAAGTTAGAGAAATGATGTACAAAAAAGTCCACACAAATCACAAATTAGTTACTGAAGTTGTGGCTTCACGAGTGATTTATAGAGGGGTAATAAATAATATACAAGGATCACAGAATTTTATCTCTCTTTTTACACTCCCTAAAATCTTGTTTGCATTTGCAGCTGCTTTGCCTGGCCCATAATGGACCCAATTCTAAGTTAACGGGGTCGTCTGGTTCTAATGGTATCTATTCTGTAGCATACCTGGCACTGTGTTATGGTTTCCATTATAAGCAATATACATTATACATTGTAAATGAATCTACACATCTGCTACTTCAGATCTGTCATCAGTTTGTGTATTCATTGCTGTTTATCTTATCGCAAACATTGTGACATTTCTTCAGTGGACTTGATGAAGATTGATTCAGGCTGTTAAGCTATTAAAAATGGCTGTAGAAAAAGGCTGCCAAGTACAGTAAGTGGACCAATATAAGATCATTCCACTGCTGTTCCGTGACTGCGGTGTATAATTAGTACAATGCATTCTACTCCAGGGGAATCATTATTGCTGTACTGTACGGAACCATCGCTAAAAACGAAAAGTATGGTTTTATTTCATGTAAAATCACAGTATGGGATATGGAAGTTCATGCAGAGGACAAGTCTGTGGAAAAACCTTAATAAAAGTATATAGTTTAAGCGCATTCAGTAAGGTTATGGTTATGGGCTTGAATATTTGAAGATATCAATCTCTCTTTGAGAACTGGTGCTGGTTATTAAAGAGAATACTATTACATATAGGGCAAAATGGACTTATATAACGATTTTTTGTAGAACATTCTGTGTTTTGCTCTATTTGCAAAAATTTGCCTTAGAATAGGAAATGCGAACAAATAATGGAATTACCAATATTTAACAGTTGGGTGCTAAAAATCTTACTCTACCTTTCCCCGTTGCCTCTTCCTCATGGGCACAGAGCGTGCTCGTCCAAAGACCAGGGACCTAGATTAATAAAGCAGCCATTGGCTGGTTTGACATCTCGGATGATGCCTCATATTCTTATGCAAAGCAAATCAGTCAGATGAGGTTGTCATTGGTTGCTGATGTTCTATGCATAAGCAGTGACCGAGATGGCAATGCTCTCGGTATGATGAAGTGAACTTTGTCATTTCAGTTGGCACTTCTGCAGAAGACAACAGACAATGACAAATTAATCTTGGCTGCTGTGCTCTTCATAGGCAGCAAACAGAATGATAAAAGATGGACTATGCTCTCCCATAGCTCCTTTGGGAGAGCTGTCCCAAATTTAAAAAAAAGTGTCCCTGTAAAAAAAAAAAAACAACAACACTAATTTTATTATAAACTTTAAGTACGGTATCTACATATTTTTTTCTAATGCTAGGGTTAGAGTTAGGACTGGGGTGAGTATTAGGACTAGGGTTTTAATTAGGAGTAGGGATAAGGTTAGGCTTAAGACTAAAGGGTATGCCACACTAAACAACATCGCTAACGGGATCACTAAAAAACGTCACTATTTAGCGATCCCGTTAGCGATGTTGTTGTGTGCGGCATGCAGCAACGACGTGGCCCCTGCTGTGATGTCGTCCGTCGTCCTGATCGTTCCGGACCCTATTCTGATCGTCGGCGTCCCGCTGGGTAAGTATATATCGCTGAGTGTGGCACCTTTTTTAGCGATTCAGCGGTACTTTTGTACCGCTAAAGTCGTTAAGGAGATCGCTAACCGCGATAGCGTCCTTAACGACATCGCTAAATGTGGCCGACACTAGCGATATTGTAAACGATCCCGCTAGCGATCTCATTAGTATGCGACGCTAACGAGATCGTTAGCGGGATCGAGTAGTGTGGCAGTACCTTAAGGTAACAATTTGGTAAAAAAAACACAACAATGTGATTATAAAAACATACCACAATCTACCGTTTTTTATTTCTTACAGTTATTACTTTTTATTTTTTTTATTGTATTTAAATGTAACCTGTTTCTTTGTTGTTCTGTAAATGTGTAATTTATTTTATGGGAGTTTTCTTTTAGGAATAGTTTTTTGTGCTTTTGCACTTCTGGGAGTTTTCCTAAGAATAGCATTTAAAACAGTGGTTTCTTAAAAAGAAAAACATGTGCCTGGGAGACAAAGATTTTAACAATCTCTCAAAAGGACTAAGTTACATACTTTCTATTGAAGTCTATGGATAGGGAAAGGGGGGGGGGGAAGAAAGGTATAAGAGGGAGACACAGACACATACAGACACAAGAACTTTTTTATAGAATTTTTTTATCTCATTTATCTCACTTCATAGCTGGTTTCACAACTATACTGGTCAGTACTATCTTTGTGCTACATTGCTAAGTATTGGATTGAAACTGGTTTTACTGCAACACTTCACAAAACTGACACAGAGCCGGATTCACAGTTATGTGCTCAATGCTGCTGTTTAATGTCTGCCATGTTGCTGCTGCTTTAGAATGTGTTTTACATACAGAAATAATATATGTGTGTACTTTGTATGACAGACATCGAAGAAGCTAGTCTCCATCCTCTAACTCAGGGATAACTGAAAATTTCTGATGCAGGCCCTGATTAATCAAGAACTGTGTTATTCACATTATTCTTGGTGAGTGTCTTAATTTTAATTAGTGAGTGTCTTAATTTTGTCAAGTGTCTGTGTGTGCCTCACCATGAATGTTACTCCAGTCATGGACTGGAGTAGGATTTGTTGTCTAAGGTATGCCATAGCTTGTCATGAATTAAACAAGTGAGTGTCCCACATCCCATTTTGCTATCTTCCTGCCCCAGCTACATCCACTTTGGCATAACTAATCCAAACTTGTGTGAAAACGCAAAAAGTCGCTAATTTTTTTCTGCAATTTCAAGTTGTACAAAAATTTTGTGACTTTTCAAAGCGTTTTATGCCAGAATGGCTTAATCACTTTGCTTAATCAAAGGCTACATAGGGAGAAATTGGTAAAAAAATACAGGATACAAGTCATATAATGGTGTTGTGAATGTGTTAGAGATGGTTTCTGAGCAGAGGCTC
>VIAB01001384.1:66237-84681 GCA_009801035.1 Oophaga pumilio
AGAGGGAAGTACTGGTTCTCCTTAAATTCCCAGCTGAGAGTTTAGTTTTACAGGCGATGCTTCAAAGCACATAGCTGATTTGTCAATGTCCAATTTTTTTAATGAGCCTTGTAACATGATCAGGAATAAATCTAGAAATTAATTTACAGACAAATTGAGAAAAAGTATGCAAATTTCAGAAGGAAAGAAATGATCTCACTAGTACTCCTTAGGAGAGCGAGGTAGCTACCTTATAACTCCACGTGAGAGCGGTAATTTACATATTTTCTACTATGACCCTTTGCCCGTTTTGTAAAACTCCATACAGACAATGCTCCAAGGATTATACAGCCATTCTAATATGGATTTTCAAAGAACTGCAGCCTCAACAAGTATAAGATATCTATTTAGTAATGTATGCAGTTACTACTGTAAAATCTGGTGACAGATTGACTTTAAGCTATTAATTGAAAATTCAACTTCTGCAAAACATTTTACTTTACTATTCCTCTTTTTCTTAATGACCTGGGCCAAGTCCTATAAGATTTGTACAGACATAAACAACCTACATCTACAGAGAGGAGAAGCCTGAACCTTGGAATCTATTCCTGTCCCTTTATTAAAGTGCTGTTATACTGGTGTAGTAATATACTGTATAATACCGGTTGGATACATGAAAAGTTTACGTTTTATGGATTGGAAAAAAAGTGGACAAAAGATTTTTAAAAAAGCTGCCTGCATTTCACATTACCTAATCAATCACCTATTGTGTAGATGCAATTGTCAGGAAGTTCACTCTTTCCATTCTCCGCCACTGCTTCCCATTCCCCTGGGCAGCCTATTATTCTCCCTTCAGAGCAATTGTCAGAGATATTGTTTAGCTTTGTAAATCTGAAAACAAATAAAGCTCAGCATTTTATTCCTGGTACTAGATTCGGCCTGGTATACATAAGTTTCTACATTCTCCCCCTTAGAAAAAATAAGCAGGCAGGGCATCAATCTGAATTGCACCTACATCAGCATTGATGTATCACATGTGTCAGCATGGCACCATTCTCATCTAGGCATAGAAATGGTAGCCAGGACTAAGCCAACAGAAGGCAGACCTTGAAAGACTCCAAAGCTCACTAGACATGAGGAAAAATATTTAGAAATGAGAGTCCTCAGTGGTTGATACCTTTTAATGGCTAACTGAAAAGATGGTAACAAACTGCAAGCTTTCGAGACTACTCAGGTCTCTTCATCAGGCAAAGACTAATACAAAATCTGAAGAATCACATATTTGTACACAATACAGCACAGAAAAAAAAAGGCAATAGATGAGACAAGTGACGTGAAGCAGAATTTCTGCTTCACGTCACTTGTCTCATCTATTGCCTTTTTTTTTTTCTGTGCTGTGTTGTGTACAGATTTTGTATTAGTCTTTGCCTGATGAAGAGACCTGAGTAGTCTCGAAAGCTTGCAGTTTGTTACCATCTTTTCAGTTAGCCATTAAAAGGTATCAACCACTGAGGACTCTCATTTCTAAATATTTTTCTATCTACTGGCTAACACGGTACTAAGATATACATCTTTACTGTATAGACATGAGGAAGTCATGATGATCTGGGTAAATGGTAGATGGGACCCGGTATGACCCGGCAATTGCCCTATGATCAGTTTGATTTCTATAGTAGTTGTAATCATTTGTACATTGTACACGTACATGATTTCAAACCCAAGGTCTACACTCATATTTGTATCTGAGAGCAAATATAAAATGATTTAACTTTATTTCTTCTTCCTTAACCATTTCTAAATTCATAGGACTATAAGAGCGTAGGACTTGATAAAAATTAAGAGTGGTTTGTCATGAATTTGATTGTTTTTGCTCAGGCTAGGTGTAGACGGCCATAGACTCTCTCATCCCAGAGAATCGGTCCAATTATGCAAATGACACTCTGATCAATCTCTGATCAGAATGTGAGCATACTGTGATCCGATTCTCTCGGATGCGGGAAAAATGAAAGAAAAAAAATTCTCCATTCTGTCAGTCCGTAGAAATGTTTCACACGCACTCATTGACTTGTATGGCCGAGTGCGATCCAAAGATTTGATCAAACTCAGGCAAGCAGCATCGTTTTACTCTGTCCGAGGAAATAATAAGACATGTGCACAATCCCATAGGCTAATATTGGTCCTAATGCAATCCGTTTTTTGGATCGCCCTCGGACCGATAATACGGCCGTTGCATCCTTTTGCTATCGAAATTGTAAAATAGTGAAAAAAAAATAGTGTAAAAGATTGTAAAATAATGAAAGCTATCATTTAGAGTAGATTGTATATATACAAGCATGCTGGGAAGAAAACATAACTTAATATGAATAAACATTGTCTATTAAGCCACATTTCTGGATGTTCTGCACAACCTAGGACTAGGTATAATGGGGAAGAGACTCACTTGCTTAGAGACCATTAAAATTTAGAGATAGAGCCTACAGTGAAAAGTCTGTTGTATACATGCCCCATGTGCACTTACTCTACCGGCCCCTATACGCATTCGCCTAACATCAGATAACTTGCCAATATCAGTGGGCTCAGCAGACAGTCTAGTTTGTATGGGGTCTTCCAACTCTCCCCCAACACATGAAGTCAGGGGAGATAAGAATCCAGCATGTTCGATTTCAGACTGCCAATAATTTTGTTCTCAGCAAGATAAGTTGATGCCAAAGGAGTCTGGCAGCAGCTCTCTCACAGAGAATACAGGTCTCTTGACAGAGCAAGCGCTCCTATTAGTAATGAGTCTGTATGCTCATTGCTTGGGTTTTCCAGAGCATGCTCGGGTTATCTACGAGTATTCAGGCGTGCTCGGAGGTTTACTGTTTGTTGACGCAGCTGCATGATTTGTGGCTGCTAGACAGCCTGAATATATGCCGGGATTTCCTAACAAACAGGCAATCCCCACATGTATTCAGGCTGTCTAGCAGCTAAGGCGAACCTAAGTTTTTGCTGCAGCTTCTTTCCTGACAAGAGATCAGGTTTAGCTGCAGAAAAAAAGTTGAAAAAACGCCAAGTGTGAACTTAACCTAAGGCTCCAAAGACTTATATTGTACTGTAATACAAATTTCTGGCTCTGTGCGTGAGCTGGACAGTCCGTCACTGAGAGAAGGAGCCGTGGATCTAGTAGAAGATGGAGGTAGAGGATTATATTGACATACTGATACTACAATACATACACAGGTTTAGGGAGAAAATTTCATGGGAGGGCTTCTTTAACCACAAGAATAACAGATCCTAACTATAGAACTAATATTTTCTATATATAATGTGAGCATAAAATTCTGCAGCATTCCAGAAAGTTTGCACAAAAAAATATCAGTCTCACCTGTAGTTGACCCCCTTCATCTTCGACATCAATGGTCTTTCTCTGCCTTTCTTTACATTTATTTGATGGTTTGAACTCTATCTTTCCGTGTAGGAAAGAGACAGGGAATACCCGTGAGACAAGCAATTACCAGTCTCATTAAAACTCTCCAGTATAAAAGGCAATGTGATCTCTTTAAAACACTTCACTAAAAAAATCATACAAATAATCCAATAAAAATCATGTTAATAAATAATGTACAAATCCTCATGGTGCCCGGGACATGTGACTGTATAGAAATAAATAAATGGCTTTGGATCGTTGCTCTTTGACGCTGAAATGAAACAGAATTTATTCATTTTCCTGCTTATGGCTTTTCCTTTGGAAAACTCTTTTCATATTAAATCTACTTATCATGTCTGGGCTGGTATCAGTCCAATACATGGAAGTAACGCAACCCATAAAGCACATATTGTCATGTCTATGTAAATTATACACGACTTATGGGAGTATTATAAGTGTATGTTAATAGAAGGGTTAATATGCTGTGAACCCAACAAAAGCGAGTTATCAAATTTCTTGGTAACATCCTAAAGAGGATGTGTCATCATTCCCGACCTGTCTCATTTAGTAAATACTTGCATTATTATAATTTATGGAGTATCCATCCTTCCTGTTGTGTCATTCACATTTTATTATGAGTCGAAATGTATAAATAAGTTACCATTCCTCTTGTGAGTAGAGTGCGTCCCCCCGTAGCACTCATATGAAAAAATCGGACATGTAAATGAGCCCTTAGTGTGTTTAAGGGCACACCCCTTTAAAAAAAAAAATCGTAGCACCCAGTTAATACATTTCCAGGATGAGTAACAGGAGTAAGGTAATAACACAACACAGCATTTTAAAAGAAAAAATATGCTTTACAATATTATCTATGTCGATGGATTCTTTTGCTGGTATATATACATTAGAAGGACATCAGAAACATTATTTACAAGGTTTTTTTAAAAAAATGTTAGTTTTGGAAACAACCAATGAGCAATAAGTTGCTACGCAGGCAGGTTCTACGACTGCAACCGACTGCGATGTAGTACTGCGTCTGATAATGAGACGTGGCAAGTGGGCTTCTACAGTTTGGTGAAAACATCTGCTAAGAACTTTCTAAAAAAAAATTTATTTATTTGTTTTGTTATTTTAATTACGAAAATTGATTACTGCAAATAATGGATTTTCCACAATTTGGGCACAAATAATTTTAGTAAAAAGTATTAAGTGAATTAAGGCAATAAGGCACACACAATATTTTTCAAAAATCAAGTTTCAAAATGCATTTGATTTCTCACTAAGTTAATGTGGCCAGCAAAATCCACATTTTTTTCTTATATGTAAATGAGCTGATAAGATCTATGGGTCAGACATAGATCTTCCTAAGAATCTGCCTCCAGAGCTTATTTTAAATAAAAGGGGATGTTACTAGTGTGAGATGTGTGATGACTGGCACTTTGCTCTCATAATTACACATGCAGGGATATCAAAACACATTTGCATTTGTCCTCTCACAGTGCCATTGTCCATCCCCAATTCAATGTCTGCTTGTGACATGGAAGCTGAAGCACTAAAGGGTATGCCACACTAAACGAGATCGCTAACGAGATCACTACTGTGTCACCATTTATGACGCAGTAGCGATCTCGTTAGGGACTTAGCTGTGTGATTCCAAACACAACTCATCAGCGATCTGTGATTCCAAACACATCTCATCAGCGATCTCTATAACGACCTCTGCGGTCGTTGGGAAAACCTAGTCCCACCTGCGATGCTGGTGAAGTCGTTCATAAAGGGTGTCACACTCAGCGATTCAGGCTCACCAGCGGGACACCAACGACCAAAAAACGGCTCAGAACATTTACAAACGATCAGCGACACCTCAGCAGGGGCCACATCGCTGCTACATGTCACACACAGTTAAGTCGCTAACGAGATCGCTACTGCGTCATAAATGGTGACGCAACTACGATCTCGTTAGCGATCTCGTTTGCGATCTCGCTTAGTGTGGCATACCCTTAAGAGAGGGCAACTGCAAATGTGTTTGTAATGAGACAAAGTTAACTTCTGCTGTACTGTGTTAGCTCTGATTTCACTGCGGCGCTGTTTCTGATTATGTCCGGCCCATAGATCTTAACAGTTCACATAAATATAAGAAAAACATGGATTTCTCTGGAATAAAACATTGGATCACAGATATAAAGGTGTCATTATATTCAACTTTCTGTGACTATATGCCAATATAGACGGCTTAGGCGGGTTAATCCTACTGATCGATTCCCTTTAAATACACCATCCAAGTTGTGGTATAAAAAAGGAAAGATAGAGCCAAATCTAAGATGTGCCATGTTTACTAAACAGCGTGCACCATTTTTGAGAGATTTGGCAACTCTTCCTTGTCTAATTGATAGACATTAGTAAATCTGCTCCTATATCTTTTTTCAAAAATACAAAAATATCAAGTATATACATACTGCATATAATAAAATATAGGGTTCAAGAGCTTTTAGCTATCTGCATTTCCATTCAGTTGTACATGGAAAGCGCCCTACATGAATTGCAAATGAGGATGATGGGACTGTCATTTTCTCAGAGTAATAGGTAAATTGTGAAATTCAAACAATATAATATCAAAGCAATGGAAACATTTGCAAGACTCGTATTCTGAGAAAAATGGTCTTATAAGAAAATAGCCATGAGTCACCCTCTCCTCTTCCTGCAATCAGGATTTCACTGCTCTGGTTAGAAAACACATTGAAGGGTTACTGCGATCACTGCTGATACCAACATCACAGATATCTGCAATCATTCCAAATGTAAAGAAGGTAAATGCTGAGAAAATAGAATATTACAAGAAAATTCTGACTTTGTAGTTTATCAGCTATGGAGGTAAAGTAAGGGGGCATTTTTCTTTTGGCACTGGGATCATCATCCACATTTTTTTCATTTCTTACCCAAGACATTTAAAGTGAAAGTCTGTATTTGTCTGTTTAAAGGGGACATTTAAGACATCAACAGATTATGTCCAATGAATGCGGGTCCCACTGCCGAACCCTGCATTTTTGTCAGGAACAGGGCTCTGTCAGGTAGCCGTTCAGGTACGGACTGGGGCTGAAATTCAGCCCTGGCATTTGAAATCACACAGGCCCATGCTGTCCCCGTCCCCAAGCACCTGATGGGATATCTTACTAATATTACCCTAGATGGAGGAAAGCAACATTTACTACAAGAGCAATATTTCTAATGATACCTGTGGCCGGCTGGGGTAAGTGACGGAGTCAGCGACTTTGTGCTCCATCACAACGCTTAACAGTATGGGTGTCTTCAGAACACCAATTCTGTTAATAACGTAGCATTTGCCAGATGGCCAGTCCAGCCCTGTAGCCAATCATACGTAGCACTCTCCATTCATTTATATGTGAACACAGAAAGTTGCCATATAGTTGTAGAAACCTTTGCGTCATGACAGTGCTCATTATCCAGGCGTATTGCCTGCCGTGAGGAGCTGACGTGATACTTACACTTTTGTTACCATTTACCTTACTATTGTAGTAACTTGTACCAGCGGTGTAGCATGGGGTTCATAGACCCACCAAATTCTATGGGGAAGCCAAATTGTGGACCTGCTCGCTTGGTGAATATGATAAAATATGGGAGGATCAGTCCCTATGGAATCTTCCCTGGGCAGCAGGACTGTGCCACTCCTGTTACCAATGTGTAAGGAGGTCAGGGCTTAGTCCTGTAAATATTGTTACCACGGTTTACCTTTAGATGATTGACATGTTTTAATGTACCGTAAGTGTTATGTTTTGGTAGCTGAGGAGAGTAAGCAAAAACGGCAATACACCACACAACTAGAGGTAGCCGTGGAGCGTTTCTACGTTGATCCTAGATGCCTCGTCACAGCCTGAGAGATAACTACACCTAAAGGCAGAAAGATGAAAGCTATCTGCCCCGGAGCAGATCCCCAAAGAAAATAGGAAGCCCGCAAACATGTAATGGCGGTTAGACAAGAAGAAACACGGACACAGACAGAAAATAGAATGAGCAAACGCTGGGGCCCAATCTGTCTAGACAGAAAAGTACAGGAAAGGATACTCACTGCAATCCAAAAAAAACCCTAAAAAATACCAACTCTACTGATTGCAAAAACACCTGAGATCACACAACCTCTACCACCTAAATCAGTTCTCTGGTGTAACAAAACTAAGCCGCAGCCACTGAAAAAACAGGAAAAAGCAAATAAACAAACAACAGTGGCTCCAGATAAACTGAGAGGAGCACAAGCCCCCCGGAGGGGACCTGGCTGACCTCCACAGAAGTGCAGGGAACAATGCAAAAAGCAAGCACAAAAATAAAAGCAGAACATATCTTATCTGATAGCAGAAGATGCAGGCAAGACTCAGCAAGCTTCCAAATGAACCAGGAACCACAATTGAGACAAGAACAATTGATCACCGGCAACCATCATGGGAGGGAACCTCCCTTATATCAGACCAGTCCGTGATCCCAGATTGCCACTCCTCGCTGAAAGGTTCAGTACTGTCAGTAACCACCAGAGGGAGCCTCTGCTCAGAAACCATTTTTAGCACATTCAAAACACGTATGTACCTATCTGTGCATTATATGTGTTTACTGCCATATTGTGCTATATACAGTATATAGATATATTAGGGACAGTGCAGTTAGTGAAAATGGACACAAGATGGGGGCACTGAGCACATTCATATTATGACACAGTTTTAAGACACTTCAGAGGTTAATTGTGGGAGTGTTTAGCCGGAAATTAGCTGAGATAGATTTCCTGGTTCAGTTCAGTCAGGGGTTGCCCTTGGTATGAGTCAGAAGGCATTGTTCATGTGAAGCCTAGCTGACACACAACAATGTGAAGTGGAATACCTTTCCATCCAGAGTAGATGTGAGGGAACTGTGCAGAGCAGAGAAGAGAGAAGAAAAGGTACCAGCAGTCATGTGGCCGGTGAAGGAATCACCATGAGACCGTCAGCCAGAGTCGGTGGACTGACGAAGTTAGTAGTGCCAGTGGAAGAGCCACTGTGGGAATGTTCTGCAGAAGTGTGCGTGCTGGAGCAGCAGCGAATGGGCCACCAGCGAGTACATGGGCAGGATAACCAAAAGGGGGTGGACGACCTAGTAGATGTGTATTTCCGTGACTGGATTGAAGTGTCTCCAGGGAAAGAGATCGAAGTGCCGTTTTCACCGGGCTCTTCATCCCGATTTTACTTTGTGGTCCATTCTGGTATAGTTGAAGAAGTGAAGCGGAGTTGTGGAAAATGTATTGCTGGTACCGTGTCAAGCGTGCTAATGGTGTTTTAGATGTGCTCTGTCCTGAGGAAAATAAATCCCTTTTGTTTGAAGTTATTCCGGCCTCTGACTCCAGTCCTTTGAACCCCAGGAGGATTGTGAAACGTACCAGAAATGAAGCAGCCTCCAGCACAGTGAGTACTGGAGCAGCTGAAGGGGCTACCCCACGGCCATGGTTTTACAAATGCATGGGAGCAGTGAGTTGTTTGGCACCCAGCAAGCACTGACTTCATTCAGAGTAAGGCAGGTCACTTACTTACAACTTCAGTATCTATGCACAATTTACCACTTAATTGCAGCAGAGCCCAACAGTATAGATGACTTTGTCATCAGTTGCTGTGCTTTGCATTGGCAGAAATGACAAAAAGCTCAGTATAATTATTATGACAATTACAAAGTCAACATTTTGTCATCTTGGTCTCTGTCTATACAGACCTTAGCAGCATGGCAATGTCATCTCGACTGCTGAGTTCTCCTGCGCTGCTGCATAGGCTGCATCACAGATACTGCATGACAAACTGTGAAGACTACATACAATAATGATTGGGGTATAGGACACAATTCTCCGAGCACACGGTAGTAAGCAATGGCACTATACTCAATCGAGGGGAATAAATAAACTCAGGCACTGCTAAATATTCACCTGCAGTGCAGTTGGACCCCATATCAGTCAACTCGTTAGTATAAGGTCCATCTTGGTTCAGGTTTGACTCAGTTATATGTCAGGTAAAAAAAAAATTCTGAAGAGGATGAGGAAAAAAAATGTGTTCCAGCTTCTAAAATTCAATTCTTTATTATTCCCATAAAACATGAAATTATGGCGATCTCCTCAGATTTAAATGGATGCTCTAAAAGCACTAATGGCAGCTTACGCGTTTCGATCCTATAGGGATCTTTATCAAAGCTGGATAGGGCTTTCAGCCCAACTTTTTTTCATTTTATGTAAAAAAAAATTTCTGCATGCATAACTTTCTTGTTTTCTAAAAACTGGCACAAAATGGACCCCGTAAGTATCATTGGGGTCCCTCTGGTTGAGACTGAGTATGGTAAGTGATAAAAATTTCTACTTTTGCTACTAGATTCTGTTTGTCACCCTAAACAGACAAAAGGAAAGCACGGAAATGTGAACTTAGACCATAAATTACAATACATGCACTTGAGGAATAAGGGATCCACATAGTGGACTGGCGGTAGGGACTCAGGGACTGATTATGGTTCATGGGTTAGGGGTGCACAATACTTACCTTGCCCAGGAGCTGGCAATCCACACTACACCACTGACCTGTACTATAACAGTAGTAAGTAATGTGTTTATTACACCCGCCCACAGTATTATTATGCTGCACCATTTCATACCAGTATACCACTACAAGATGACAAAATCCATGAGCTTTTCAATTAAAAATTAAATTAGATGTGCATACAGATATATAGCTACATATCACATTTTTTTTAATCTGACATCCCTTCAGCCCCACTCTTAGTAGACTCCAGCATAATTTGCCCTTTTCTTTTTGCTGTGTTAGACAGCCATGGTTTTTTCAGGAGTCGAGAAAGCCTAGGTAACATTATAATCTTCATCATAAAAAAAAATAACCAAATAAAGCCATTAAAGGAAAACATGGTGAAGTTTGTTCTTTGTTAAAGGTCAGTAAGGTACTATAGTGCTGCATTAAGAAGAATGTCAAGTGTATTTCATTTTATTTCAATTTATTAGATGTCAGATTGTAGAAGAGAAAGAGCAAGACATATTTATCAAGCTAAATGTGTCAGAATTCTTTTGTAATTTGTGCCAAAAAAAGTCTTCAAGACTTAAATGTATTATGGGCTGCTTTATGGCCATGATCATAAAAATGTCAATTGACTGATAGGGTTTCCAGAGGGAGAATACTGCCCTCCCCAGAAGGACATTGCATGCAGAACAGTATCTATGTGGATATTGTTGGTGTCCTGCCTCATGTAGTATAATAGAGATGTCCATTGTCATTAAAAGGGTCGTCCGCTCAAGCTTTCTACATCTTCTTCATATGGTATGGACATGTGCATGCTATAACATATTAACGCCTACAACGGTCACATGCCAGTCCAGGTAGAAAAAGAAGCACTGCAGCTGTAGAGTTTGTTAAAATATCTTCAAGGCCATGATGGTCAACTAAATGTTTTCATTTTGCTTTTACTATATTTCAGCAGCCATAACAGAGACCATGATTACAGAGATCCACTGGGCTGCTTGCTGCAGTTTTGATAAAGTTCCTATTTTATCTGCTGCAGATTTACCAGTCCTCTGAATGCTGAGCTCTGTATAACCCCGCCCACACCACTGATTGGCAGCTTTCTGTGTACACTGTGCATAGGCAGAAACATGACAATCAGTGGAGGGGGCGGGGTTATATAGAGCACATGAATATGGATCACTACAGGGCTGCAGAATTACTAATCCTCTAGGGATAATCTGTTCATAAAACAGTGATTTTATCAAAACTATAGCAAGCAGCCCACTAAGTGATACCTTAGTGGAATTAGGGTCTCTGTCTCTTCATTATGTTGCTCTCAGATAAGGTGGCAAAATACTGGTGACAGATTCTCTTTAATGGAATTTTCCAGAGGGTCTCAGAGCAGATTATGCTGTCAATTTGGACATTTGGACACTTATTGTTGTGGACATAACATTAGCGCTGCAGACAATAACCAACATCATGAGCAATGGCAGAGACTCAGGTCTGGACCTAGGAAAGGGGAGCAAGTCAAAGTTTGTGCTTTTAAACCAAGCTTCCGCCAGGGGACAGAGTTTTTCTTCCGAAAGCAGAAAATCACTTTATAGGATTTCTGTTTGACAAGTTTAAATCTACAATGGATTAGAATATTTCTATATAATACTGACTGCGTCTTGGTCACTATGACAATAGCCGTGTCCTCAGAGCAGACTTAGTGTGCAGTGACAGTGCTGGGTACATTTTTAGGTCCCCATGGCTAACTACACTGGGGATCCTCAGTCCTTAATCACTGGAAAGACTGGTGACCCAATCAAAAGATGGAATCTCTTTAAATAATGCAGTGGTCTCACTTAATAGTTAAATGGTTGGTAAAAGTATGGTACTGTAGAATAAAGCCTCTGTATGGCTACTGTAAAACAGACATATTGGCAGCAATTAACTCGTAAATTGTTTTCCTTCTAATGATCACAAGATGGCTCTTCTGACCCCGTCCAAGTCTAAAAGGCAAAGCTGAATACTGAGCTGCAGCAAACAGAAAATTACAGTGAATTTTAAAGGACAGGGACTGACTGAATTGTGTGACCAGAGGTGAAAATTTTAGCTGAAATTTTGCCTCTTAATTGTAAGCACCTAAACCAAAATTGGGCCCAAAACACAGATGAGGGGCAAATTATTTTATTATACTTCTCTGTGTAGGTTTCACTCCTGGTCTTGGCTTACAGGTAATGATGAAAAATACTGACCATCAACTTACATGTGAAATTATTCTTAGGCTGGAATCACATGTAGATTTTTTTGGCAGTTTTTGAGCCCAAACCAAGAGTGAGTGGCTAGAAATAATATAAGGTACAGACTGATAGGTCAACTCTCTTTTATATCTACTCTACCTGCTCTAAAAACATATATATCAAAAACTACATGTGTAAATCCAGCCTCCATTTTAGAGGGTTGTCATGGGGTGTCATACTTTCATAGAAATACCAAGAAATCTTTATTTTGTTTTCTGTGCTAATTTTCTTCATCACTTGTAAAGTGTTAAAGTGTCATTATGGTCCCATACACCTATGGTATATTAACATACCCCCGTCTCAAAGCTACTGTGAACTGAGATCACGTAGTGTCATAATGCTAGAAACCCAAGTGATCAACTACAATCTGCAGAGGGAAGATAGCAAGTGTTCAATTCCCCCACAGCGACTCCACAGGACAAATAAGGTAGTACACCTTGCCCAAAGAAATTAATGTGCCATCGATATAATGCTTTGATATGCCAGCATCTCCAGAGCAAGACGCACTCATTGTAGCTAAACTTGGTTCTGGTTGATATTTGGAGTCACCATCTAATAACTTTCCAGTAGGATATTTGAAACGGATTCCTAAATTGTTCGACCTCTTCACTGCTGTTCAATTAAAGCAGGATACGATTTTATTTTATCTTGGTGTCCATAAAGTCAGATTTATCTACCTATAATGCATATGTTGATGATATATATCCTAACTAAAAAAAAGCTTGCATAGCCCTACACATAGTGGCAGGTTTGCATTTCTAGTAAAGTGATAGAGTGAATGGATTTTGTTCCAATGATTTCCCCAGGGAACACGGAAAGATTGTCGACATTCTCCAGGAAAAAGGATCATCAAACAGGCAATTATGCAAAAGAACAATGTGTCTTTCCACATGCCTCCTGCCTCTTTATACTCAAAATAAAGATTTATTGTGGAAATCCTTATCCTACAAATCATTTTGCTACTGAAAACAGATCAGAAGTTGCATTAATATGGACATAAACCCATGGAAAACTGCAATACGTAGATAGCGTAAACCATTCTTGTATCGCTATGCAAGAATTACTGAAGCAATTTGTTTATTACTAATATAGATTTGCAGACTTTTTTATATTGGTATTACTATATACACTGTGTAAGTATTACTAGAGTTATAAGCAGTTTACAACATTTATATTACCAAACCCTTTATATAAAAAATGTATATTTATCAATAGTAATTGTACAGCGCCATCATATTGTGCGGATCTCAATAAAATAAAACAAAAGGCAATAAAGAACATAAAGGAACTTCAAGATAGCACACAATTAAAACAATTATCAAAGCAAAACAGCTTCTGGAATGATACAACCGCAGTGATCCTTGCCCAGAAGAGCTTACAATCTAAAGAAGCAAGATCCAGGCAAAAGTTTACTTTTAGGCATTACTGTGTTTCACGCCAGCATGCAGCTCATGGCAACCTGCTGTGCCAGGAAGACTTTCTTAGGTTAAGGGCTACACTTTAGAGGAAGACCATCACAGCCCAGATATTTACAAGGCTCAAATATGAAGAGGCTAAAAGGAGGAAGACTAAAGGGACCAGTTTGACTCCTGCAGTTACTTAGTTTGCTGGAGATATACAGATTGACTTTTGTTGACAAATACAGGGAATTTTGTAACAAAGTTCTTCCTCCAATATATATATATATAAGTTTTTGTAGCAAATGCTTTGCAACAAATCCCCACAATCCAATCATGGACTAAATAACCATCCATATAAGTGATATATTAGTAACACCCTGATGCAGTAATGCTGCTCACAACCTGCAGGGAATCCTGAGTAGTCACAGACATTGATCCACAGTCCTGTGCATACTGGGCTGCCTGACATTACAGTTCCCTGCACTAATAGGATTGGCGCTCAGATGCAGGCAGCATATTAACTTCTCTCTAATAAACAACCTATGTGCTGCATTACCAACAGCATGAAGCCCTGATCCATCATATGCAATGCTCACACACAGGCTGCAGCATACAGGTACAATGGGGGGTATACAGCATATATGGGACACAATGACAAGGGGGGTCTTACCTTAGCAAGGTGAAGAACCTCACAGCAGTGGTTAAAAGTTAATTTTGGAATAGCTGCTCCATCTGATCCATAGATGTGATAGGATTCAGTCTTGGATTTGTTGGTTGAGGATGTAGCAATCAGCCCAAATGCACAACAATCATAGCAATGAGCCCCAATAATATACAGCAGGTACTAGAGCTGGACATCAACCTGACTTGGTCAGAAGTGGGAAGGAGGGGTCCATGCAAGAGAAACACAAGAAGAAAGAATGAAGAAGGCTTTGCAGGTCTTCCACTGTCAACTGCAATGAATGGGATAATAGGAATATACAGGATGAATGGGGGCCAACTTTTCTGCTGCAGCAGCCCTGCTTGACTGTTTAATACATTTGCAGCTTTTCCTGAAGCTCAGCAGAGGGACGAAGAAATAGATGTATATAATAAGGAGAGGCTGGATGAGGTGGGAGATAAGGGCAGCAGCCACTGCCAGGCTGACAGTAATTTACAGCCCCTGCACAGGAGAGGTAGAGAGACATGGAGGGAGGAGAATCCTTCTTGGTCTTAAAGAGAGCTGTGCTGCAACTGATCTCATTCGCCTGCTCATTGTGAAAGAGATATGGAGATATTTCACCCATGGATACAGAAATCCCTGCCATGGGAATGTGTTTTATGCCACTGCATTATGTATGGTCTGTGTAGGTTTTGCTCCTCTGTGATCAGGATCAGGATTTGATTCCTCAGTCTGGACACGTTCCACCTTTAATGTTCCTGTCCTGCAAATAAATTCATCAGAGCAGGAATCATCCTCCTCATGTATATTGTATAGCGGTGCCATAGAGGAGCTGCACATTGTGCCAGCTGCATGGAGAGGCTCAGTGTCAGGGTGACTTGCTCCGCTGCTGTCATTTCTCCAGTGGACTTTAGCGCCACTTAAAATAGTTGTGATTGTACTTATCTAGGAAGCGATAATGTCTCCTGACTGCACATTTCCCATCCTTATCTGGAAAATAAACACGGGTAATGTAAGGTGGGCACCTTGCCATAAGGAGGAATTTATACCAGAGGTGTCAGTCACTTGAATCTGTCACATAAATCTAACTGAAGGGTAATTACCATAAGTACATTGGCACTTTGTTTTTGAAAATGCATCTGCTGACGTGAGGACATTAGGAAAGAACCAGACGCTAAGGACAGGCGATCGCTAAAACGAAAAACCTATTACGGCCCAACAGCATCATTCCAAGGGAACGACTAATGAATCCTAAAGGACAGGGTATTCTACTTTGATTTTGATCACTGATCGAGCATCAGCGATCTGTTCCCATCAGATACAATATTCCAATACTTTTCTTTAAAAAGTTAGAAAATAAATATTTGCACGAAAAGAATAAAGTACTATTACAATAATAATCCCAAATAAGAACCTCCATATATAGGATGTTTATTCTGTTACCGGGGCACAGTTATAATACACTCCACAGAGTTGTAAAAGTGTCTAAGCAAGTGTGTACTGGGTTGGGAGTCTACTGGGAGGGCATTTGCTTTGGGCTCTGGATGCTTTGGGAGGTCATTAAACTAGCTTACCCCATAGGTTTACATACAGAAGTAGGGCAATGATCAAAAATCTGCCTCAGTAAATTACAAACTAGTTATGAGTTATGACTCAAATGTGGGGATGGGCTGGTTGAATTCCAATTCTGCAGTATTACTCTTCAAAGCTAAAGCTTTCCTGGCATTCTTAGCTGGCTAAATGTTTGTATAGGGCTGGTGATTTTCATTCTGGGAGATGGAGTCTTTACAGCAGGTGCTGTACAGTAATCCTCCCAATGCTTTACACTGTTTATAGGAATCCACTTTAATTGATACTTGTCAACACTGGTATAACTTGAGGTTCATGACTCCTAACTCACATGGGTCTATAACTGAATTGTCCAGGACAAATTTTTTTCTACCATGGGCCTAAAAAATGAAAGGCCAGGTAATTGCTAGCAGAGGTAGGTCTCTGTCTGCTCTACTTCAGTTTTTCTTCTTTCTGGCTTCTCTGTTGATGACAGCCAACGTCATGCTAATTCACAGCTTGCTCTCCGCACTTAGGCAGCGGGGAGCCAGCTGTCAGTCAGCATGATGTCGGCAGTCACGCTCTGTCAACAGAGAATAGCAGAAGGGAAGCCACTGCTCTGTCAATGTGACATTACCGGAAGCGGCTTAATTGCTTGCAGTACCGGTTTGTGCCAGCAGAGGCAACTAACTCCTTGTTAGTATGTTAGTACTAAGGCCCATAGTAAAAAATAAATAAATAGTAGTGCTGGATAACTCCTTTAATAATATTGGTAATTTCTTATGGGCCAAAAGGACCTCTTGGGTCTCCTTAGACTCCTGGACCTGAGCGCGACTGCAACCCCAGCATTAATTTTAGTTAGGCCTCTGCTTGTTAAATTTATTGTAGTAGCAACTAACAGAATGGTGAATCCAGCTCTGGATGATATAATTCCAAATGGAATATGGGGGGGGGGTGGAAATGAACCAAGAAGTTTAATTACAACTATCCTTAGCCAAGTATAACATTGAAAATAATTGTTGAGTTGGTCCATTGAGATAACTAGCCATGCGATGATAAATTGTCCTGTGGTTTTATAGACAGTGGTCTGTACCAGAAGATGTGTGAAGAGACTGTGTTCCTTCAAAATATGTTGATCTCTATATCTGTGAGTGCTTATTGTGGCCTGCTCTTGTAAGAGAGTAATTGTGGACTGCTGCACATGTGACATACTACAAAATGGCCCACGATAACCACCCAGAAAACAAGGCTGCTGGAATGTGTATATGGCAGGTGGAAACCACTAACTGGGTCAAAAAGGCAGCTCAGGTAGATCCTCCTTGTACCTGTGGAACTGTATGACTTCTGGTGGTGTAACCACAAAGCTCTGCGCCTCCTAATAGTGTAACTGTCAAGCAACGATACCTGTTATTATGTACAGTATGCAGCATACTTGGAGCTTCAAAATTGACATGCAACCATCAAAATTCCATTATGGAGCCAGAAAGCTTGTGCCATTGAGAGCCTGTAAGTACTATTCTTTCCTGCCTCCCAATAAATGAACTATGTATATGCTAACCCTGCCACAACTGTGCTCGTCACTGTCTCTATATTGAGCTGTGACCTGTGTGTGGAGACAAAGGCCCACACAAGTTCTCATCCACTTAGAAACTCACAGGATAATTATTGCAGTGGATTTACAAAGTTATTGAAATCCCATGTAGAAAATTGCTTAAATATATTGATTGGAAAATGTTGTTTTGCTTTCAACTTAGACTTGTTTTGTTGTGAACATAGACAGATTCGGGTATTTATTCCTCGTTGATCGGTGTCAAGAAGTCAGGAAATAATCGCACAAGTAAATAATCAATTGGAAAGAAAGCAGCGTACTTTGTACTGTATTTTCAGCTTAGAAGTGGCTTACTAAGGAACTGCAAAATATCAGTGCTATAATATACATTATTATGGGAACAGTCTAGCAGGGAAGCTGAAAGGAATTTATATTCCCTATAGCCTTCAATTTCACCTGTCAGCAGGCGAGGGCTTTACTTCATAGAAAAATATTACAAATACACTTGAATAAACCCAGAGTAAAATTTGTGACAATTCTATATCTGTATCTATACACATTAGATTTTAGTTGATGAAAATGAACAACACCCACCAAAACAATAGTTCGGCAGGTAAAACTTAAAAACGAAAGATCGTTTTAGCCAACCGATTCTAGATCGTAATAATAATCTGAAATGAAATTGGCCATTGACAATTCATTTTTCTTCTTAATCATAGAAAGATTGTTCATCTCCCAGTGTCATTGAACATGCATGGCCAGGTTCAGTGACTGTAATGGCCATATCAACTAAAATGTGTTATCACTGATTGTTTAATGGGCACACTATTTTTATGTTTAGCCATCTTACGTTGGGGTGGGCAGGAAGGAGCGTAATGGGTTGGAAACTTTTGAGCATGAATGACAAGAGAAGTGGGATTTTTTGTTCAATATATGTGCCAAAATCTAGTTTATGAAATAACAATATAATAAAATGATTTACTTATGGCTAATCCTCAGGTTTTTTCACATACGGCGATCACAGGGTGCCACAGGCTTAAAGACAGAGCCACTTCTCTTAACCCCTTAACGACCGCCGATAAGCCTTTTAACGGC
>VIAB01001384.1:88273-102804 GCA_009801035.1 Oophaga pumilio
AGTACAATATGTCATGAAAAAACAGTGTCAGAATCAGCAGGATCGATTAAAGCTTTCCAGAATTATAACCTCATAAAGTGACAGTGGTCAGAATTGTAAAAATTGGCCCGGTCATTAAGCTGCAAATTGGCTCTGTCACTAAGGGGTTAAACCATCTTG
Organism: Oophaga pumilio; assembly: GCA_009801035.1. Classification (NCBI taxonomy): domain Eukaryota; kingdom Metazoa; phylum Chordata; class Amphibia; order Anura; family Dendrobatidae; genus Oophaga; species Oophaga pumilio. The sequence goes on from VIAB01001384.1 coordinate 88,433, forward strand.
ATGCTGCTGTGGCTATTGACATCAGCATCTAAGGCCACATGCACATGGTCAGTAAGTGGTGACATGTTTCTATTATACTTTTCCTCTGAATGTTTCACTCCTGCTTTTGGCTTACAAATACTGAAGTAATAACTCACCAAATACTCAACATGTGGCCTAAGAATTATCACCGATCTACGCCCGTTGCATTAGAGTATCAGCTATCATTTACATCCGACATCTGTTGCTGCTGAAGATGGTTCTTTTTGTGAGCAGGCTTCATCAATGCGCCATAGATGTATGGTGGTCCGCGGTAATGCATTGTATGCTACACCATATATGTACACAGATGTCATAAATGGGGATTATACAGAAAAAAAATTAAAAACACCTAAGTATATTTAAAATAAAGCATTATTTAAACAATAGCTCATTTTCTCATGACATATCAGTGTCAGATATTCTATTTTTCTGTTTCTTTGTAGAGACAATAAACAGACTTCAGGACAGAATATGGACCGTGTGTCTGTCCAAAAATCTCAGAGACATGTCCTTATTTTTCCGGCAGTGTAGGGATGTTGACGGTCTTACCCTATTCTTGCCCCTGAAGACAACAAACACGTCATGTGAAAACTGTCCAGCAGTTAAATATGCAAAAGTGACGTGTGTCATATGTAATGTATTATGGTGATGTACAGCATGTGAAGTGTTAATGCATAATGTGAGTATAGTATAGTATAAGATAAGCTTAGGATAGCATACAGTAAGTGTTTTAGCAACAGCATAAGACATAGGATAAGGATAATGGGTTTAGCACATGAGACAGGAAATACATATTGATAGAACTAGGCACTACTGTTAATATAAAGAGGGACACTTCCTGATAGTGGGTATTCAGAGAGAGTGAAGTGCATAGGGAAGGTTAACTTTAGGTGCGGTGGTTGCAAAGGGCAACATGTGCCTCTTGTTCCAGGCAGTGGGATGCATTATTGGGATCCCGAGCGGTCACTTCTGTCACGTCCATAGCCTAAGGTCTGGTGGACACATCATGTCCTCTGGCGTGGAAGATGGTCAGGGAACTGCATGTACAGAAGTTGATGGCCTGTCCCGGTGCACTGCCGAGGTGGACAGAAAATCCCTGAGACTGACAGAATCATAGTGCTTGGGGTAATCCAGGATGAACTGACATCACAACTAAAGTGGAGTTCTACTAAGTAGGAAGTTAATGTGAATTGCTGTGCCCTATCCCACCTCTCACGACCTGATAAACTTGGTCTGCCTAGTAAACATTTGACTGTTGTAAAGAACTTTGTGTCTCCTAAACAGTGTGTGGTGGCTCCTGAGGACGGAAGCCTGGAGGCAGCAGAGGCCTGCAGCCTACAAGTGAGTATGATGCACCCCACACCATACAGCACACTGGGCCTGTGATGCCCCTTGACTGTAAAGTGGTAGAGTGAAACCAGACAGCCGCATTGTCATGACTACCGCTCTGCCGCACTTTAGAGCAGCACAAATGAAAAGTGACAATACAAGGTTATTGGTCCATGCAAAACATAGACAGCACAATTATGGCATCGGTGTACAGTCTGTGTGCTATCCCCTGATTAACCCCTTAAGGCGATATGAACTTTTTTTTTCATTATTTTTAAAACTGTACTTTTCAACGCTTCTGCTATATGCAGCAGTACCACAGCAATCACGTAATGAGAGCGCCGACTGGCACAAAGAATGGTGTGCATTCACACAGACTGACAGCGGCATTGGACAGGTTAAAAGCCATGGGCAGAGCTTAGCTCTACCTGTGGCTGTTAGAGGCAGATGATGGCTGATTACCACAGCCATCATCTGCCAGCAAAGATGTGGGCTTGACTTGCGGATCGCATCTTAGTCAGGAAGACTGCACATGTTATACCCTGTGCGTCATATGTAATTAAAGGAAATCTGTCAGGTCATTTTTGTGTATTATACTAATAGTATCTTGACGTGAGGCTTGGGCAGCACTTTCAGGATATGTAACTTTTATTTCCCTACGTGGCTCCATTGTGTTCTTGTAAGTCCCAGACAAATTATTGTCTCACGCCGGCAAGCATATTTAAATTGCAAATTTATATTCACCCCTTCCCCTGCCCATAATCCCGCCCACCCCTCTTCTACACTGGCATCACTGATTCAGTCAGACTGCATATGCTCGAGGATCACATCGTAATCTTCGGGCTGGCCATCATTCTCTCCTGACCCGAGAGTGACCGCTGCAAAGAAATACATGCTGTCACACTCATGTCAGGAATGGCAGATGGCCAGTCCAAGGATTGCGATGCAATCCTCAGTTGAGTAATTCAGCAGTCTGACTGAATCAGTGACACAAGCTGGGAGGGTGAGAGGAATTATTAGTTTGCAATTTACATATGCTTGACTTGCCAGTGTGGGTCAATAAATTTGTTCCGGGCTTGCAGTAACACAATGGGGCCACATAGAGAAAGTAAAGTTACATATTCTGAAAGGGCTGTGCAAGCCTCATGTTAGAATACTATTAGTATACTAAACAAAAATAACCTGACAGATTCCCTTTAAAGGGTAAATAATGTAGTGGATAGGAGAAGCTTTGTAATTTATTGCTTTATCCATTAATAAAAAACACTGGCGATAAAAACCGACACACGAATGAAACACCAATTACATAAGAATCCAAAATACAGATGACATCGGTACCATTTTTTTGCATACAAGAAAAACGCTGATGTCTGTGTAAAGGGACAGCCGCAGGGCCGATGTACTGGAAGCTGTGTGCTGTGTTACCTCTGTAGTGCCTATTGAGCGGGAGCGTACAGAGCAATTAGAGACAGAGTCCAAGTATCTCTTACACGATAACAGCAATACATTCTTCACAAGGCTGCTTCTTCTCCGCTGCCACACCAGAATGGACCAATAAGTATTGACGGGACGAGGAGCCTGATGAAAACGGCACTTCAATTGCTTCCCCTGGAGACACTTCAATCCAGCATAAGAAAGACATATTTACTAGGTCATCCACCCCTCTCCGGTTATCCTGCCTGGATACTTCTGATGTCCCACTCGCTTCTACGCTTCAGCACGACCTCTTCTGCTGAGCGTTCCCACAGTGGTTCTTCCACTGGACTACTGCTGCGTAAACCCACTCTCTATGGGCTCACGTTTCCCATGGTGAATCCTTCACCGGCTTCTTCAGGGGTTGCTGGTCCACCCCTTCTTCCTACCCTATGCTCAAGGCCCAGGAACGTGGACGTCCTCACAGTAGCAAGGATCATCCCCGACTGATCTCTGCTACGAGGAAAACTTCCTGACAGATTCCCGCTTGGAGGCAATCTTTCCCTAGCAACCAGTCCCTAATTACTGTCCCTAACAGAAAGGATATGGTTACTGCACCCATCTAGTGGCCAAACCCGAATACTGCACTGACGTCTTTTTTATAACTAACTGAATCTCTAACATGCCCCCATTAGTGATCCCTCGCAGATAACAGTTAACCCAGGGCTATATACACTATGTTCCTAGTGCCCTCCTCTAATGACCCCAAGGAAGCACTGACTACCTGTCACTAAACCCCCACATATACACCTACATAGCAATATACAAGCACAAATATATTTACATATTGACACAATTAAAGGGGATGAAACCTTAAAGGGTTAATACCCTAGACCTCCTTACATCTGAATAAGGCCTTATTGGCAGACAATTCATCTGCTTAGGTGCACATGATGATCACTATTCCATTTTCCTATGAATTTGGTAATCACAGCAATGTAAGGATAAGATGATGAAAGGATTTTGTCAGTAACTGGTGTTGTAAGAGTGAAAAGTTCTGCTTTCCTCAGATGGGAAAATATGATAATTAGAAATAGCACCATCAGTGCCAGTAGTGATTGCTTTTTAAAGTTTTCTTTTATGTGGCTTTACGTAACTTCTTCTGCTTATTGAATTTCTTATTCTGTGGAAATAGTTACATCGATGCTCAGTTTAATTGGAATTCAGTGAGAACATTTCCACCTACCCATCTCCTCCTCCTCTCCTGCTATTCTTCATTATCATCGTTATCTGATTTGCACTACTGTTACCTGATGGACCTGTAGCACAATGACATTTACCGATCTCCAAGCATACTGTATCTTCATATTCTTCTTTTTAGTATGCTTGATCCGCTAACATTAGGGTTCACGCACACGGCTCTGACTGCACTGCGGAACGGCAGAGAAGAATCATCCTTTTATTGTTGCAAGCCATCAAACTGTACACACGGCCTGTCAATCAATAGTTTCCCAATCTTAATGCAGTGTAGCTTAAAGCTTACAAATGAAGGAAGAGGAAAGTGAGTTAAATTGCGAATCAGTTCACTTAAAAAGGGTTATTTAAATTTCTTTTAATGACGTGCTTAAAATCAGCTATTCGCTTATCTCTACTTTTCTTTACTGCTTGCTAAAAAACTGCACTTGCTGCCTCAGCTCTGTGTGACAGGGCGGCTGTCTTTTCAAATGGCTTCTTCATTCATCTGAGTATAAGAGGGCGGCAGATCTGCTGCTCTAGTGAGAAAGTCATATTCCCTTAAAAATATATATATTCACAGTTGCAGTTATAAAGAATCTACTTTGATTTTGGAATATAACTTTCAAAATGTTAAAAATCTGATTTATTTATTTCATGTTACTTAGAATTCACATATTATGTGCGATACTGATTTGAAAGAAAGTATTGTGATCCAATTAATGATTTAAGAAATCATAAATATTATTCTTTCAAATTTTGGGTAGTGGTGGCAAATTTTTTTATAAGAAATCTGAAAAATAAAAGTATGGGTGGCGCTCATGTCACATGTTTAAACATTTATCGAAATTCAAAGAAAAAATATGCATCTTTGCCCATTGTTATTTCACATAATAAAGGAGTGCCAAAAGTTAAGGATGTCTGTAAATATCATATTTGCTCTTAACTACCATTTAAAGTATAATCATACATAACAGATTTGCTGCACAAAATTCTGCAGCAAATCTGCAAGAATCTGCATAGAAAACCAGAGAGACAAATCTGCAGAGACACATTGGCAGATTTTGGGTTTGATTTGCTATTGATTTCTCTGTGGAACGGAGCAGCATGTGATAAAAATGGAAAAACAAAACATTCTACTCTCATGTTCTAGCCCTTTGGAGGCTCCCTTCATGATTTCTTTATAATCCGGCACTCTATGATGTTTTGTGCAGGTAACCTCTGCAACCTCTAATTGATTGCAAATGTCAAATGTGCTGAGATATCATCACAGGAGACCAGGTAAGACAGAGATAGGCAGGTTAACAGTTCAGGGACCCTTGGAAGAGCCAGGGTTGGTGAGTATAGTAATTCTTTTTTTTAAAGTTTGTAGAAAATGTTTTCTTGTCGATTTTGATATGGATCTGTTTGTAATTTCACTGTAAAATCCCGAAAACGTTTAATTTCTTGGAGATTGTACATTTTTATACAATTAATATGGCAAGGTAATTTATAAAATTTAAATATCATGTGGGTGAGGACTTTTCAAATCTCACCCACTTTGCTGCTACAGTATTTGGCGGAAGATTTTTTTACCTGAAAATCTGTAGCAATTCAACTCCATTTGATTGTAGCCTAAGGTCACATGCACACGTTGAGTATTTTGTTAGTTTTTCCTCAGTAATTATAAGCCAAAACCAGGAGTGGGTGAAAAATACAGAAATGGTGACTTTTCCTCTGATTGTCCCATTCCTGATTTTAGCTTTCAAATACTGATGTAAAATACTGACCAAATACTCAACATGTGCATCTGGCTTTAGTGTTACTACATAGCTCCCAACCTTCACGGATTAAGCAGGACTGTCTCATCACATCAGAGCTTATGTCCTGGCTTCTGATACTCACCTCTCCCCGGCGTCTTCATCGCTCTGTAGCTCCTCCTCCTCAGCTCGGGGGGCAGGGCTGCTTCTCTCTGCTCAGTGCATAAATTAAATTACTAATTCACTACTTCTCTTTCCTGTGTTCAGGTCACCCCAGGACTTGTTCACAAGCTGCATCTCCGGCACCGGCCCTGACTAATCAAAAGCTGAGCCAGAGACACCGGATGGCCAGATATTCACGGCCTCCTGTCCAGCTTATGGTTAGCACTGACCTGGATTCTGGACCGGAGTCCCCTGGATACAGCTGACAGTCCCGGATTTGGGTCTACACCACTTCAGTCTCAGGCATCTGCTGAATGTCCCTCACTGGCACTGCCTCCATGATACCTTCTCTAGCCAGGGGAGAAAGAAATGGTAAATGTGCAGGATTGGGGTGTGGTCAGTGGCGTGGTTACATTTCCCATTGTGCGCGTAGCTCCGAGGTCTGTTACTGGTGTAATGGTAATAAACTAATAATTAAAAAAATTACATTTTATTAAGTCGTTATTAAACCAAACCACAAACAAGAACTACATGTACTGCACAACCAGACAAAACAACTTAAAAATTCTGACTGAAACAAAATAACAAATAACCTATTATTGTCATAGAAACCAAATAGAGTAACCACAAATAAAGTGCCTAAGGCTGCTTTCACACATCAGTTTTTTGACGTCAGGCGCGATCCGGCGTGTTTTAAAAAAAACGCATCCGGAACCGGATGCGTTTTTTTGGCATTGACTTTCATTAGCGCCGGATCGCGCCTGATGTCATTGCGTTGCATCCGTTCTTGTCCAGATCCGGCGGAAATGTACATTCCGGCGGCCGGACAAGATGCTGACTGCAACATTTTTTTTTTCCTGAGCCGCCTGAAGCGGCGCATCAGGCGGCCGGAAACAATGCAAGTCTATGGAACCGGACCAGTCTTTTGTGAAATCCGTCAAAAGACTGATCCGGATTCTGGAAATCAAGGTCTCTCTCTCTCCTTGTTAGGGTCTGCGGAACGTACCAAATATATGATGTAAAAAGGTGCGTTCGCAGCCCGGGGTCCACCGTGCAGGCGGAGCCTGCTGCTAGTAAAATGGTGCAAGAAGCGAACTCTGTTATCCCGCAGAGTCGCCAAAATAAACGCCATAACACGCTGTGGCGATATGTGAACTCTGTTATTCCACAGAGCCGCTAGAAGGAGTGCCAAAGCGCTATATGGCGATGTGTGCGAACTCACTTAACACCACTGAGTCGCAAAATAAACAAGAAAACTGATCAGTTGCATCAGTTTTTTTAAAATCAGCGCCTGATTCGTCCTATCAGGCATAGGACGGATTATGCCTGACACAAAAAAACTGATGTGTGAAAGTAGCCTAAGTCACCCTAATACACCCTAGAATCACGCCTGCCTTGCTGCAGAGGTTGGCACCCTACCTTGAACACAATTTGTGCCCCTGCTCACCGGCGGCTCATTCTAGATGTCCCATAACCAGATAACCAGGCAAATGCCATTAATATGTTAGGGGGGAAAATGGCGACAATTTGCGTACATGCTAGGGTGCAAACTTCTGCAGCAAGATAGGAACTCCGAGTAGGGATACTTGATTGTGAGCTGTTTTCAGATCCAACCTCCATTATCCCCCCTAACATTAATGGTATTTAATATTGTTTATCTGGCCGTTTTTGACTGCTTTGGTCATTATGATTTCTGTTATTATTTCTGTTAATGGATTATATGCCTTGTGACTGGTTTGCATCCACTTTTGATACTTGTGAGGATCACACCTTATAGATTCCCCCCTCCATATATACAGTTGTTCTCAAAAGTTTACATACCCTGGCAGAATTTTTGCTTTCTTGGCCTTTTTTCAGAGAATATGAATGATAACACCAAAACGTTTTCTCTCCACTCATTTTTAGTGGTTGGGAGAAGTCATTTATTGTCAAACTACTGTGTTTTCTCTTTTTAAATCATAATGACAAACCAAAACATCCAAATGACCCTGATCAAAAATGTACAAACCCTGGTGATTTTGGCCTGATAACATGCACAGAAGTTGACACAAATGGGTTTGAATTGCTACTAAAGGTAACATCCTCACCTGTGACCTGTTTGCTTGTAATCAGTGTGTGTGCATAAAAGATGAGTGTGTTTCTGGGATCCAGACAGACTCTTGCATCTTTCATCCATCCACTGACGTTTCTGGATTGTGAGTCATGGGGAAAGCAAAAGAATTGTCAACAGATCTATAGGAAAAGGTAGTTGAACTGTATAAAACAGAAAAGGGATACAAAAAGATGTCCAAGGAATTGATAATGTCAGTCAGCAGCACTCAAACTGTGATTAACAAATGGAAAATCAGGAGCTCTGTAAAAACAAAACCATGGTCAGGTAGACTAACAAAAATTTCTTCCACAACTGCCAGGAAAATTGTTCGGGATACAAAGAAAAAACCACAAATAGCATCAGCTGAAATACTGGACTCTCTGAAAACTAGCGGTGTGGCTGTTTCGAGATACACAATAAGGAGGCACTTGAAGAAAAATGAGCTGCATAGTCTAGTCGCCAGAAGAAAAGCATTACTGGCAAATGCCACAAAGTATCTTGCCTATAATACGTAAAACAGCAGAGACAAGCCTCAAAACTTCTGGAGCAAGGTAATTTGGAATGATGAGACCAAAATTTAACTTTTTGCCTACAACCATAAACATTACATTTGGAGAGAGGTCAACAAGGCCTATGATGAAAGGAACACCATTGCTACTGTAAAGCACGGAGGTGGATCGCTAAAGTTTTGGGGATGTGTGAGCTTCAAAGGCACAGAAAACTTGGTCAAAGTTGAAAGAAAGATGAATTCAGCACATTATCAGCAAATACTGGAGGCAAATTTGCAATCATCAGCCCGGAATATGTGCATGGGACGTACTTGGACGTTCCAACAGGACAACGATCCAAAGCACAAGGCCAAGTCGACTTGTCATTGGCTACAGCAGAAAAAAGTGAAGGTTCTGGAGTGGCCATCTCAGTCTCCTGACCTCAATATCATTGAGCCACTCTGGGGAGATCTCAAGCGCGCAGTTCATGCTAGACAGCCCAGGAAGTCACATGAACTGGAGGCTTTTTGCCAAGAACAGTGGGCAGATTACCATCTGAGAAAATATAGAACCTCATCCACAACTACCACAAAAGACTTCCAGCTGTCATTGATGTTAGAGGGGGCAATACACGGTATTAAGAAATGGGGTATGTAAACTTTTGAGCAGGGTCATTTGGATGACAATAAATGGCTTCACCCAACCACTAACCATGAGTGGAGAAAAAGTTTTGGTGTTATCATTAGTATTCTCTGAAAAAAAGGCCAAAAATTCTGCCAGAGTATATAAACTTTTGAGCACAACTGTACCTCTTCCTCAGGACACCTTTATGTTGTCTGGTTATTTATATTGTGAGGTAATCACCTTTTGTGAAAAATCTTGTTTATGGTTCTGGTTACCTCTATTAGATGTACAGTACAGACCAAAAGTTTGGACACACCTTCTCATTCAAAGATTTTTCTGTATTTAAATGACTATGAAAATTGTAGAATCACACTGAAGGCATCAAAACTATGAATTAACACATGTGGAATTATACATTATACTTTACAAAAAAGTGTGAAACAACTGAAAATATGTCTTATATTCTAGGTTCTTCAAAGTAGCCACCTTTTGCTTTGATTACTGCTTTTCACGCAGAAAAGATGAACGGCTGGACTCTACATGCCTGGTTTCCACCGTGAAGCATGGAGGAGGTGGTGTGATGGTGTGGGGGGTGCTTTGCTGGTGACACTGTTGGGGATTTATTCAAAATTGAAGCGGTGAGCGGTCCAGTTCACCCCAAACAATTTCGATTGGGTTTAGGTCTAGTGACTGTGGAGGTCAGGTCATCTGGCGTAGCACCCCAACACTCACCTTCTTGGTCAAATAGTCCTTACACAGCCTGGAGGTGTGTTTGGGGTCATTGTAATGTTGAAAAATAAATGATGGTCCAACTAAACGCAAACTGGATGGAATAGCATGGTGCTGCAAGATGCTGTTGTAGCCATGCTGGTTCACTATGCCTTCAATTTTTAATAAATCCCCAACAGTGTCACCAGCAAAGCACCCCCACACCATCACACCTCCTCCTCCATGCTTCACGGTGGGAACCAGGCATGTAAAATCCATCCGTTCACCTTTTCTGCCTGCAAAGCAGTAATCAAAGCAAAAGGTGGCTACTTTGAAGAACCTAGAATATAAGACATATTTTCAGTTGTTTCACACTTTTTTGTAAAGTGTAATGTATAATTCCACATGTGTTAATTCATAATTTTGATGCCTTCAGTGTGATTCTACAATTTTCATAGCCATCAAAATACAGAAAAATCTTTGAATGAGAAGGTGTGTCCAAACTTTTGGTCTGTACTGTAATTCCCCCTATTTCTGTTATTGTTGGAGATTAAAGGTAACATCTAGGGTGAGCCGCCAGTGAGCGGGGGCACCAAATTGCGTTCAAGATAGGGTAACAACCTCCGCAGCAAGGCAGGTGTGATTCTTGGGTGTTTTAGGGTGACATATGCACTTTATTTGTGGTTACACTATTTTGGTTTCTATCACAATAATTATAATAATAGGTTGTTATTATTATATGTTATTTTCTTTCGGTCAGAATTTTTGGATTTCTTGCCTGGTTGGGCATTACATGTAGTTCTTGTTTATGGTTTATTTTAATAACGATTTAATACAAGGTAATTTTTAACGGTGTTAGTTTATTCTGATGAGCCTTCCTTATTGCTTATCCTATCAATCTAGAGTTTGTAAGTCTGTAATGGAAATACCTTTCCTGTGAGAGAAAAATATTTAGAGTTGAGAGTCCTCAGTGGTTGATACCTTTTAATGGCTAACTGAAAAGATGATACATCTTTTCAGTTAGCCATTAAAAGGTATCAACCACTGAGGACTCTCAACTCTAAATATTTTTCTATCTACTGGCTAACACGGTACGAAGATATACATCTTTACTGTATCATTTCCTGTGAGAGCTCATTTTGGGTGAGACACAAGGGGCCTGTGGATCTGCTGGTGTTTGTGAAATTAGGGTAGGATGCATCAGAGCTTGCACAAGTCTGTCTGTATGCAAAGTCACTCTGACCCAAAACAAAAGGCAGATGGTTTTATTGTCTTCACAGAAAAGTAGAAATTGCTATAAAAGGATTATGCCAGTTACAGCAAAAAAGCTGACTCCTGAAAACTAACTTTAAATTGTCTTCAACAGCTCTTCAGTAAACCAATATCCTTTCTTGTTGCTTTTACTAACAAAACTTATGCTGAGCCTACAAAAAGACATAGATATAAAAGCTAGATATAAAGATTGAAATTGTTTAAATAATAATCAAAGGAAGATATAAAATATTAAAGAAGCACGCCTCCCATCAAAGTTTTTATCCTCTTAATATATTGCAATCATCATATTATATAGCACTGTGTACTTACAATTGCTCATTGTTCCTTTGTACCCTGATAATTCTCTTTTCTCTGCTCTATGTAGAAACAGGAAGTCAAAAATCATTCTCCTCTTAACTCCTGACCCAGCTGCTCCCTCATTCCCCCGCCAGAGACTGTGCAGTGACTTATGATTCATACAGGGAAAATTGAGCTTCTGTGTTTCTACATAGAGCTTAGTAGGATTCAGCTAGTCAATTTTTAATTACATGATGTCATATATCTAATGGAAAAGAGAAGAATTATCTGGGTAGAAAGGCAAAATGAGCAATTGTAAGTACACAGTGCATGCTATATAATATGATGATTTCAATATATTAAGAGGATGAAAAATTTGATGGGAGTGATTCTTTAACCATAACGCTGGTATCGAGCAGCAAATTTTCTGCATCGGCAAAAATTAAAATATTAAAACATAATATGTAGTCTATCATCTGCTGCTAACAGAGCAATTGCCTGTCTTACTAAAATTGCTATAAAAAATACTGAAAACAATGGGGTCTGATATCTTCTCCCAGCAAAGATGTCTACCTAGCATAATACTTTATGTTGAAATAATTTTTTTAACAATTTTTAATATTTTCTTATGAAATTTTTAACAATACACTGTTTTTAACCCTGTAACTTCAGGTGCCTATAATCTGACTGTCATAGTTAGCTTCATTAGGACAATAATGTATCATTTATTTTTGCTAAAAAAAATCACAGCTTAATCTGGCCTAGGCCCTTCTCTGTTTCATGATTAAAAGAGCTACTACACAAACCCATCCGCTGGCTCAACCAACTAAAGCAGATATCGACTCCTTTCTTTCATCAATAGACTTGCCTAAATTAAGTGCAGAGAATCTGAATTTTCTTTCTTTGCCTTTTAATAAAAGCAAAAGACTGGAGGTGATTAAATCCTTAAAATCTTTTAAGTCGCCAGGGCCTAATGGCTTCTCCAACGACTATTGCAAGGCCTTTGGTGATCTTCTAGCCCCTCAATTATAAAAAGTCTTTAATGTAGATTCTAGGCTTGGTCATTTCCCTGATGAGATGTTGGAAGCCTCCATAATCCTTATACTCAAACCCAATTCTGATCCTCAAAATGTTGCCAGTTATTGTCCCATCTCCCTTATAAACACAGACGTAAAGATCTGTGCAAAAATACTGGCTAATCGGCTGAGTCAGTTCCTTCCTAAATTGATTTCTAACGATCAGCTTGGTTTTCTTAAAAACAGGCAGTCAACCGATGGGACGAAAAGGCTCATTAATTTGATGAAAATAATTTCTTCCCAAAAACTCAGTGCCACGGTCATATCTCTTGATGCCGAAAAGGCGTTTGATCGTCTTAACTGGACGTATCTACGTGCCATTCTCCAGAAGTTTGGGATACATTATCATTTTCTTTCTAACATCTTAGCCCTATATGCCAAACCCACAGCAAAAATTTACTGAAATAACTGCCTTTCATCTCCTTTAGCATTACGAACGGGACTAGGCAAGGCTGCCCGTTATCGCCCTACTGTTTGTCATGGCAATAGAGCCATTGGCACAACTTATTAGAAATGACCAAAATATTTCAGGAATTCAATCATCTACCAGAGAGTATAAAATTGGGCTTTTTGCCGACAATATTATTCTCTGACCAAGTCAAGTGACTCAATTTCAGCCCTTCAAACTCTACTCCATCTTTTTCCCCAAATTTCTTTCTTTAAAGTTAACAATTCTAAGTCTAAAGTCCTCAGTTTTAACTTAACCACTGCTCAACTGACTGATTTAGCATCGATCTCCCCTTGGAACTTAACTGATGACCACTTAACATACTTAGGCTTGCGTTTAACAAAAAATATTAAATCCCTGATTCCCATAAATTTAGAAATCCTTTCTATTACCATAAATAAAGTCTTAAATGCCCTGAAAGATAGAGACTTATCATGGTGGGGAAAGATCGTGACTGTAAAATCATATATTCTACCAAAAATCTTATATGTATTCAGGTAGCTCCCGCTGAAAATCTCCTCCTCATTCCTTACCAGTTTGCAAAGCTCGCGTAATCATTTTATTTGGGGTAAGAAGAAAGCCAGAGTGGCTCAAAATGTTCTTTATAATCAAAAACTTTATGGTGGAGCTGGACTACCGAACATTTCAGCTTATTACTCTGCTTATCTGATCAAACAGAGCTGTTTTTGGTGGCCTCATAAAGACCCTCCAGCCTGGTACGATTTAGAACTCTTTTTAAACAACAGCAAACCTCCCCATTTGTTACTATTAGGTTTTCTCTTAAACAAGCAAATTCCTTTTTGTTCCCACCCCATTCCCCAGCCCTCCATTGAGGCCTGAAAAAGGCTTGCTAAACCAAAAAAGGGTTGTGATAAAATCCATATCCTGAAGAATATTCCCTTATCTCTTATCCATGAATCTAGGGGAATGGTCTTGGACCCTCTCTGGCTCAAATTGGGTATTAAGAAACTGGGAGATATCTATGATGGTTCTAAATTCTATCCTTATTCTTTTATTAAAGAACATTTCCATTTATCCTCCCTATTCGTTTTTCACTACGTTATTCTCAAGGAACAAATTAAAGTCTTCCTGCAAGTGCGCCCTCGGATTTCTGAACCGGTTTTAAATTTACTTTGCAACTTAGATCATAAAATTTTTTGGACTTATAACTACGTTTACCAATGGTTTAACCACAGCACGCTGTTGGTCAAAACACAAAACACTGTTAAATGGGAGTCGGAACTTCATTTAACGTTTGACCACTCTGATTGGGAATATGCATGTACACTTTCCTATGCATCTTCTCTCTCTATGGCCCTTCAAGAATCATACCAAAAACGCCTCACAAGGTGGTGTTTTACTCCTGCTAGATTATCTAAAATTAACAAAATTCACTCACCTAATTTCTGGAGAAACTGTGGTTGTTATGGTAATCTCCTACACATGTTCTGGCAATGCCCGAAAATCCGTCCCCTCTGGAAGAAAGTT
>VIAB01001384.1:165176-176697 GCA_009801035.1 Oophaga pumilio
AGTGAATGTCCTTTAGGTGTTGAAATCTCTTTTGATTACCCAAGTCTTGCCTCTGAATAGAAGAATATACCATCCAAAAATAGAAAGAGAAATAAACAAGCGAGAAAGCCGCCATATTCCAGATTCGCAAAGATAAGTAATCTGATTTCTAAAAGTAAAAAATGAAATATTAAAATCATGACAAAATAACAATTAAAGAATAGCACAAATTACAGAAAAGGGGCAAAGCTTTGGACTTCATTGAGACCCAATGGTTCAATGGATCCAATTCTGGAGATCCAACGGGCCTCTAATTGAGCAATTGATTTTTTCTCCAATTTCCTCCTCTTAAGTCGATATGCACCCTATCAATGCCCATGACTTTCAACGACTCAGCATTACAATCATGGAAAATTTTAAAATGCTTTGATATCGGCTTTAAAGTGGTAAAGTCATTTACGTCACGGGCATTGAGGATGTCCCGAAAATGCTCTCTGACGCTCACTTTTAATGGTCTGGAAGTTAACCCTATGTAAATCTTGGGGCATGGACATGTGGCATAATAAATTACTCCTATAATATCGCACGTTATATGTTGAGTAATTTCAAGTTTTCTTACCATTGCTGGTTTTAAAGTTGGTAGCACGAAGCATATTGGGTCAAGCAATGCAAGTTTCACATGGGTAAAATCCCCATTTAGGTCCTTTGGAACCAAAAGCCTTTGCCAATTGTGGTCCTGAATAGTAACTGCGAACACATTGGTCTTTAAGATTTGAAGATCGCCTGTAGGGATGTTTAGGAATGTGTTTACAAAGAATTGGTTCCATTTGAAGTATTGGCCAATATTTCTCTAAAGCGTTCCTTACTACTGGCCATTTATGGCTATACGTAGAGATGAATCTTACCATGGATAGACTTCAATTTTTCACGCGGTTGTAGTAAATCCATTCTCTTGGTTTTTAATGCTTTTTTGAAACCTCTTTTAATACTTCTTCTAGAATAGCCACGTTCTTCAAATCTGTGGGTTAAAGCATCAGCTTGTTCAAAGAAGTTCTTATCATTAGAGCAAACACTCCTAGCTCTCAGAAACTGCCCAGTTGGTATCCTGTTAATTAATTGTTGTGGGTATGAGGATTTGGCATGGAGTAGTGAATTTACCGCAGTTTCTTTTCAAAAAATATTTCTTTCCAGAAAACCACTGTTACCTCTGGTGATCAAAATGTCCAAAAAATCAATTTTATTTTGGCTTCGTTTGCAAGTCAGTTTTATGTTCATATTGTTCTCATTCAGGATATCAACAAATTGGAGGAGGTCCTGTTCTGGGCCCTGCCAAATGAGTAATATGTCATCTATATAGGGGGCTCAGAACAGGACCCTTTCAATGGTTTGGTGAAAAATAAGTCTCTCTCCCACATGCCTAGGAATAAATTTGCATATGCTGATGCAAATGCTGCCCCCATCGCAGTACCTTGCTTCTGTAGGTAGATACCCTCCTTAAAGACAAAAAAGTTATGTTTTAATGCAAATTCTAGGAGGTTGAGGAGAAACTGGATGAATTCCATATTCTGATTAGACATGTGCAGAAAGATTTTAGCTGCTTGTATACCATTTTGGTGGTTTATAGACGTATTCAGGGATTCCACGTCCATGGTAACGAGCCACATGTCATCATCGATAGGTAGATGCAGATGCAAAGGGGGGAACTTTTTAGGGGTCGGTGGGATGAATTTAACTGTTATAGTGGTTTCTTCTGATTCATCTCCAAGTTCTTCTAAGGTTGAAATTGCTTGTAATCCCTTCTCTGTCCAATTTTCATCTGTATTAGATCTGTCGTGCAGTTTTTTCAATGCAAGCTTACGAGCAAATAATTGCAGATCTTTTATGATTAAAAATTAATCTAAAAAAGAAGTTGGTGAAAAGGATAAGCCAAGACTTAAAACTTCTAGTTGTGATGGAGTTAATTGAGTCTCAGAAAGGTTAATCACCTGTAATTTGGATGGCGTGGCAGTTTCAGTATGCTTAATGTTTCTTCTAGGTATGGCACGAACTCTGGGCGTTGTACAAGATGGAACAGTGCTTGTACGCTGCGTTAATTTGACAGATCAAGAAGTGATCATGCCACCCAGGAGTGAAGTAGCACGGATAGTAGTGATGCATGAGGAAATCGTCCTGCCCCAGGCCATACAGTTGTCAGTTAGACAGGAAGATCCGTGGTCAGTGAAGGTCGCCACTTCTCCAACGCCAGAGCCCCAATACATCCATGAGGGGCGATGCATATTAGATCAGATGCATGCCGAACTGTCTGAACTTACACCTGCTCAAGTACAATAAGTGGAAGCAGTGCTGGGGCGATACCGATCCGTGTTTGCGAGTCATAAGGACAATTTCAGCTGTACTACGGCTATTACTCATGAAATACCAACAGGGAACACAGCACCTATCAGAGAATGTTACCGGAAAATTCCCCCTCAGTTATACCAGGAAGTTTGAGAGATGCTCGGTCAGATACTACAGGCAGGTGTCATCAGGGAGAGCCAAAGTCATTGGGCGGCCCCCATCGTGTTATTACGGAAGCAGGATGGAACATTGAGGTTCTGTATGGACTATCATAAACTTAACGCCTGCACTGTGTGGGACACATACCCTTTGCCTCAGATTGAAGAGTCTTTGTCTGCTTTGGGGAAAGCCAAATTCTTCTCGACGTTGGATCTCACTAGCGGGTACTGGCAAGTGCCTATGTCGGAGAAGGACCGGACAAAGATGGCTTTTATTCTACCTATGGGCCTGTTAGAATTCAACAGGATGCCCTTCAGCCTGGCCAATGCCCCCTGCACATTCCAATGTCTGATGGAGAAGTAGATAGGTGACCTGAACTTTGAGGCCACACTCATATACTTGGACGACATCATAGTGTATGCTTCCTCATTTGAAGATCATATGCGGAGACTAGAGCAAGTGCTGAGCCGCCTGCAGAAGTATGGACTGAAGGTGAAACCCCATAAGTGCCACTTGTTCCGGACTCAGATTGAGTATCTAGGTCATGTTGTCTCAGCGAACGGAGAGGAACCATCCTGGGAGAAGATCAGGGTGATTCAGGACTGGCCAACCCCTGAGACCATGAAAGACGTTCGAGCGTTCCTGGGATTAACGGGGCACTACCATCGTTTTGTGAAGAACTTTGCCAGTGTCTTGCAGCCCCTGCTAGAGCTTTTGAAAGGAGTACTCCCTTTTAGAATCACCTACAGCAGTCATTCTAAGGCGCAATCTGGGAACTTTTCTGGGTGGCAGCTATTTTATTGAGTAAGCATGGAGAGTGAGATGTAATACCTCTGATAGTGACCCTGCCTTCTTACCGACATCTAAGGCTTAGGGGTAAACCTTGGACAACTGACTCCTACAATCTGCTGTCCACGTTTTGCAAAATTAATCTGATTTAGTTAAATTCACTGATATTTAATGTTTGCACCTTTTACATAAAGCTACTATTGATTTTGATGGTCTTCTATTTAGCGACCAATTAAAATTTGTATTTGATCACTTTTGTTGTACCACTGTTATGTATTTTTCCTTTTAAGTAGTCATGATTAAAGTTAAAGGGGTTGATCATTTGATCTTGTTAGTGCAGGTTTTATTCTAAAAATGACCATCACTCTAAATCCAGCTATACCTTTAGCTAGTCAATCTATTCCTCTGTTACTGAGAAACTGGCATTTGAATCAGTGTATAAAGTAGTATAAAGTGCTTTGGACATGTGGAAGCACTTCTCAAGACTCCCCGCCGTAGCTCCTTTTGTTTGAAGTCAAACAAGTGCACAACTAATTCATGGTATGCCAGAAATCTTACTTCAAACACTAACTGGAGTCAGATTTAAGGTCAATGAGCGAGGATGTGGACTCCCCTTGTCAGATGCTCCTGATTCATTGTCTGGTGTGGCAACACACTCCTTTCATGTCGGTCTTAATGAATCAGGGCCATAGTGCTTCCATATTTCCAAAGCACTTCAGCCTCACTTGCATGTTGTTTCAAACACAGATTACTCGGGTGATGGATTAAATGGACTGGCTAGCTATGGAAACACGAGTAGCAATGGAATGAAATTGAAAGGGAGAAAATACAGGTTAAATATAGGAAAAAACTTTTTGACAGTGAAGGTGATCAATGAGTGGAACAGGCTGCCACGAGAAGTGGTGAGTTTTCCTTCAATGGAAGTCTTCAAACAGAGGCTGGATAAACATGTGTCTGAGACGGTTTAGTGAATCCTGCATTGCTGCATTGAACAGGGGGTTGGACACGATGACCTTTGAGGTCTCTTCCAATGCTAACATTCCATGATTCTACGATTCTATGAAGGTACAGATGGACTTGTCTTTGCAAGAGCAACATATGCATATAAATAGTTTGTGTGATGAAATCCTGCTGACAGATTCCCTTAAGTATTTAAAATGTATCGGTGATATTCTATAAATTACCTCTTATAAGGACACTAGCAGGAAGCAACTTGTTTACCTAATGGAACAAATTTTGGTTTCTATGAATGGTTATAGTTTAAAAGTATAGATAATATAAACCTTTCTTGAGAGCCAAACATAAGATGCCCTGTACCTTGAGATAATCAAGGTTTTAAATAAATGTAAGTGTTGGTTATACCGGCAGGTGTGTATAGCGGGATGCAGTGTACTCATAATGGTTGGAATATACAGTATATAATCCCTTTTTTAGAACTTACTAAAGCAGGCTTTACAACAGACTTCCACGCTGAGTTAAGTATTCTTTATAAACACGATCTTTGCTGGAGGACTACAAGCCCCGAGAGGCACATGAGTCTTGATCAGTTTGATCAGTTTCCAAGAAAATCTAACTCTATATAGCAGCCTGTATGTACATTTTTAAAAACACTAATGGAAGATGATTTGACAGCTAATGCAGAGCAATGCTGACCTTTTTTTTATTTTAGTAAGCATTTCTGCAATTAAGCAGTGCGTATTCAGAAAATTGTGGTTTGCAACTAAGTATATTGGTAAAGTAAATACTCATATCCTTATAGCTTGCTAGTCATTTTTCTTCTGCTGCATTATCATGGTGACCTCATTTAAACAATTTACATTAAGTAAAGGTGCAGCAATTACCTATCTTCTATTTTTCACTATTCTTTATGTTAATTCTAAACTTTCAGTAACATAACCGTCTTTCACACACTGACATCCTGCAGGGACTTGTGTTTATTCACAGCAGATTTTCGAGAAAGCAGAACTCAAGGAGGAGTGAGGGAAAGAGTAGGAAGTTGAAACAACGGTGCAAAAAGGGGTGTATCTACGACCTCCCCCTAATCTTGTACATAAGCTCTAATTGATTTGTACATAACCATTTTTTCTGTACAACTACCAAACAAAATCATGTTATGTTTGAGGTCTTAGGGCATTCCAGGTTGGGTGAACCCAAGTCATATAGAGACTAAGCATGTTTTGTCTCATGGCCATTTGGGGTCTTTTTAAATGTTTTAAATTTGTTTTTGCTTTTTTGTTATTGTTAATTGTAATAAACTATTATGTTTAGTATCAAGGTTGGGCCTGTAGCCACAAGACGCCGCACCTCCAGTGCAACAGCCTTGCCAGCTGTGTTCAGAGCTTCTAGGAAGGAGACTCGCATCTGTCCATAAACTGATAGACTGACTGTCCTTTACAAGCTCTCCTCACTACAGCCACGTAAGTGAAGGTTTGGGAAAGCCTATCTGGAGCCATGCAAACTACTACAAGGTCCTGGAGCGGTACAATGACCTTCCTGCTTCTGATGGGCCGGATGGAAGCATCACAAAAGCTATGGAGGGTCTTACATCACTGTCGGATGAATTGGCAGTCGTGGCAGCCATACTCGTCGTCTGCAGTTGCTGTTGTATCCCATGAATCAGAGGACTACTCCAGAGACTGATAGATGCCTCCATTATAAAAACTATGTATATTGGACTAAAACCTAATAATAATGACTATGAAAATATAGTGTAATTGAGAAAAGGATATGATCTCCCCCACCGTATGGGGAATTCGACAAGAAGAAAATGGTTAGGAAGTCCGACACTGGCACAAGGCCTTTGAAGGTACTCATAGGTTCAGGGTAGAATCATATCTGTTCTCAAAAGGGGGAGTTGATAGGGAATCCAGAAGACCCTTCTAAACTCTAGACCCTTCTAATGCTTTTAATATACAGATCCCTTTAAGATGTTTTTCTCTGTTAGTCAGAATCAGTCACATAATGACACTATTTGCTGATTAAGTGACATGGTAGCATATATTCCTAAGGTCAGTTGACATGCCCTTAGGACTATGAAATAATCTCTCTAATGACATGATACCACATTGATTGAGGTAGCTAATGACAAGGAGGCATGCAACCAATCGATAGAATAATAAAGATAGAACTGCTAATGGCTATGGTTAAGGTTCATTTAATAGAACACCTGGTAACTTCTAACAGGCCATGGAAATTCCTTTATAGATAGCAAATGGTCAAGATGACATATGCATCACAAGATGTTTTTACTGTAATAAATGATTTACTAATAAGTTCAGAAATGCACGTAGCATAATGATGATCTAATGTATGCATGCCCTCTCCAGTGGGTATATAAGCTGGACCCAGAAATCCATTAAACATGCCAAGTAATTTGAATACAGACACCTGTCTTCTGTTTCATTGCTTGCATCACCTTGATCGATCGAAGCCCACCTAATCTGGAGTAGTCTGATATACTGATGGTCTGATAAGACAATCACAAACTCGACACTACTAAATTTAGTTTAGTAGTATAATGGCCTCACATAGTGCTGCATACATTATAGTGGCCTCACATAGTGTTCCATATAGTATAATAACTTCACATAGTGCTCCATACAGTATAATGGGCTCTATATAGTGTTCCATACAGTATAATGAGCCCCAAATAGTGCTTCATACAGTATAATGGAACCTCTATAGTTCTCCATACAGTATAATGGGCCCATATAGTTATCCATATAGTGTAATAGGCCCCATATAGTGATCCATACAGTATAATGGCCTGACATAGTGCTTTATATAGTATAATGGCCTCACATAGGGCTCCATACAGTGCAATGGCCCTACACAGTGCTCCACACAGTATAATGCACCCTGTAAAGTGTTCCCTACAGTATAATAGGTCCAAAATGTAAAAAAAAATGCTCACCTCTACTCGTTCCTCGCTGCTATTGTCTCTTTATGGTGTTTTAAGAGCCTCTGCACATCTTGGTACAGTGGGCACGTTGTAATGACATCATCGCACCAAATGCACTGAGATGTCAGACGCAGTGTAAAATGGTGAGAGGGAGCGTCAGCTGATGCTCCCTCTGCAATCATTGCTTTCAACTGAATCAGCATCTTAGATGCTCCACACATATGCTGCAGTAGATGTGCATCACCTCTTACCCACTGGTTCCAATGGATGAGGCAATATATGCTTTTTGCAGTCCCAATGATCTGAAGAGAGCCAACCAATAACACTACCAATTGCTATTTCTAGATGGTACCAGCAAATAGGAAAGGAGTTTCAAGGAAGAAGTGGACTTTACAGTATCCAAACATTCCTTCTGCCAAAGAAAACACACACAGAAGGTCTACCAGTTCCAAAATCAGCAGAAACATTTTCAGTCGAGTCAAGTGAGGAAGATGAGGGCACTTGGTGTCATGAAGTATCTACCTCCCACGACCCAGACTTTGTGTCAGCAACCTCCACTAAACCAGACCTTATAACACAAAGTGAACTGAACAATCTTTTTAGAGATTTGGATCTGCACAAGAATAAGGCTAAGCTCCTAGTTTCAAGGCTGCAGCAGTGAAATCTCCTTTGGTGCTATGTTTGGATTTCTTTTGTTCCGCACCCATGATAAAGATCTTGTCCAATACTTCTCCATGGAGAGCAATCTTGTGGCATGCAGCAACATCAACAGTTTAATGGAAACTCTGAAGATAACTCATAATCCAGAGGAATGGAGACTCTTCATCGATTCGTCCAAAACATGTCTAAAAGCTGTCTTGCTGTATAATCGCAATACACAACCTTCAATTCCAGCTGATTATGTAGTCCACTTAAAGAAACCTAAGACAACAGGAAACAGCTGTTGAGGAGCCTGAACTATGACTAACATTTGTGGCCCCCTCTGTGGTGACTTAAAGGTGGTTGCCCTCTTAATTGGTCTCCATGGTGGATACACAAAGTACTGCTGCATTCTGTGTGAGTGGGATTGTCGTGCAAGAGAATATCACTACAATAAAAGAGACTGGCCTCTCCAAGATTTACTTCAACTAGGGAGTAAAATTGTCATGCATCCAGCAGTTGTTGACCCAGATATGATTTTGTTACCACCATTGCACATCAAGTTGGACCTAATGAGGAACTTTGTAAAGGTAATGGATAAAAATGCAAAAGTATTCAAGTATTTAAGCTGAGTGAAGCAAAAATGAAGGAGTCTTTAGTTGATGTCAGATTAGTAAGCTTCTTAAAGATGAAGAGTTTCTCCTTTTGATGCAAGGCAAGGAAAAGGCTTCATGGGTAGCACTCACATTATTGGTAACTAATTTTTTGGCAAACTTAAGAGCAGATAACTGTGAAGAGTTGTTGAAAAATCTCCTCAAAAGATATAAGGATCTTGTCTGTAACATGTCGTTGATATTCTTTTCATACATTCGCATCTAGATTTCTTTCCACCAAACTGCAGAGCAGTGAGCGGTGAGCATGGTGTGAGATTTCACCAAGATAATGCGGCTATAAAGAAAAGATATCAAGGAAAATGAAATCCGTCAATGCGTGCAGATTACTGCACATACGGGACATTTCTAAGAGATGATTTGATGCAGGAGTAGAAGAGACAAGCAAAAATGAGTTGTCACTGAATGAGGACCAAACTTTGTAGTGCAATTTCTGTAACTGCTTATAGTTTGCAATAGTGATTAGGCATATTTTAGATATTTGAATTGTTGCTAAGTTTCCTCTAAATATCAGAAAATTGGCAAACAAAATATTCTGCATCTTTATATTAGCAAAAATAATAAAATTTTTAAATACTGAAACTTTTATGCATTAATTATATGTAGAAGTAAAATTATATCTCTTTGATATCATAGAAAAAAGAGCCAACCAAAAATTTTCATTGCCAGATTTGAGTTCAGGAGGTCAAAATCATTAAGAAATGGCTTATGTCATAACTGAACCTGGCAGCTTTTGAAAATACGTAGAGCAGTCTTATATGTAATTAAATAAAAATGATAAGAAGAATAAAACAAAATGGACAAGCCCTAATATTTTTTTTCTTTCATGCTTGGAATACATTATCCTGTATAATATTTATATATGGAAAAGAGCTTTTTCGCTGAAATAATGATGTCAAACAATGAGAATAAACGTATATTTTGAGAAAAATAGTCAACTATTGTTGAAAACATATCTTGGAAAATTGATTCAGTATGTATAAAACATCACCACGTTATACTTTATAGTTATGAGTAATTCGTGTGGATTTTTCTCATGAGAGATGTGGCAGGCTTGCAGTACATTAATAATATATGAACATGTTTTACTTGTAGATGAACTTAACAATTTTTCTATTTAGATTCTGGGCTTTGTTTTCAGAATCTATATTTTATGCTGTTTTATTTTAAGGTTAAGGTCTGGTATCCCCATTTTGTCTTAACTAATTGTTCTCAACAAAGCCATGCACAATTTACTGTCCCTACCAACAATTTTCTACACACAAAAAAGTATGTGCGTGGGCAGCGTCAGATATTTATGTGACCTTAGTGACATGAGTGATGAGCAGATAGTGAAGACAAATTCTATTTGAGGAAAGTTTTAAACCAAAACTTAAAAATAGTTGTTCATTTGTAAATTAGGAGATAGTTCAGGTGCACCAGGTGTAAAATATATTTGCTTCACTTAAAGTGTAACTGTCATTTGAGGTGCGGCAACATGTCATTGTCTTCCTCTGTGTCTCTGTAACTTCTCTCTGCTTTTCCTCTTCCTTTCTTCATAGACATTTATGATCAGCAACTGTATTTTAACTAATAATTAGTGATGAGCGAGTAGCATTGTTGCTTGGGTCTCCCCGTGCATGCTCGGGTGGTGTCATCCCGTGTATTTTGGCGTGCTCGGAGATTTAGTTTTCGTCATCTCAGCTGCATGATTTGCGACTTGTAGACAGGCTTAATACATGTGGAATTCCCTAATAAACAGGCATTCCACACATGTATTCAACTTGTCTAGCAGTCGCAAATCATGCAGTTGAGGCGATGAAAACTAAATCTCCGAGCATTTCCAAATACTCGGAGATCACCCGAGCATGCTCGGGGAGACCTGAGCAACGAGTATACTCGCTCATCACTACTAATAATGTGTCATTACTGAAAACAAATTTTACCATAGAATTTAAAATATAGTATGACAGGTCCAGGAGATGAGGCATTTTCCTTTGATGAGATATCCTACAAGTTTCTTATGTTTACTTTCAATGTTAATTTATGTAAAATTACGCATTAAAGGGATATTTACTTTGGTCAACCATTAAAACCCTTTCACCATTAACAAATCACCAATAGTATCCCAAACTACAAAAAATAACACAGGTCTGCAAGGGTGAAATTGTTTGAAATGTAAGAGGTGATTTTTATATTCTTTCGATCTCTGAACTCAATAAAAATATTGAAATAAATGCCATCATGTTTTTCACAAACACTGACTACCTAGGCTTTTTCTTTCATCATACTTTAACCCCTTTGTATGACATTTGGTGGACGATTTTGGGGCCATTAGATTGGTTAGAAATTAATTGATGCTGTGCTGCGATTGGATGCTGTGAGCAAAGAAGATTTTCTCAACTCAGATTCCAAATAGTGTGGTGGTGTCCATAACATCCAATCATAACATATCTTTAATTTTACCTCAGCAGTATAAGATCTGAAAGCTGCACTGTGATTGGTTGCTACTGGAGGCAAAGGCAGATTTTCTTTTTAGACAGAGTTAATAAGAGTGTGGTGGTGTGTTTACCATGATTAATTTCAGCATTTAGTGGTTGTGGTGTATTAAGCTTCTGTTTCTAACAAAGTAATCGAAATGGGTGTTGAAAATTGACCTGACAACTTTTGCTACATTTGCGGTTGTTTTGTAGTGAAGAAAAACCAAAGGAACATTGCAGTCTTCATTGGAAACGTGTACTGTATACTTTGGTATAAAACTAGGTAATCAGAACAAGTCATGGGCTCCTTATGTTTGATTGTGTAGAAGAACTACGACAGTGGTCTAAAGGGAAGAAAGAGAGCAATTGCTTTGGCGTGCCATAGTGATGACTACTACTTTTGTAGGTGCAATGTGCAACCTTAAAAATAAGAAGGAAATTTTATAACCTGATCTTGCATCAGTGATTCGCCCTGTGCCCCTGAGTCGCACTTAGCCAGGGCCTGTGGGGTACTCGGCACTGAGCTTGTTCACTTCACTGGGGGATGTCACGGGTAGCACAGCTCGGACCATTGCCCTGGGCGCTCA